>WNWK01041343.1:5000-16497 GCA_009830355.1 Cherax destructor | reverse complement strand
AGTGCTGAAAAGAAGATGGAAAGTCAGAAGGATAGCAGTGTAAAAAGGTGTGTGTGATGGGCCTGTGTAAATGTTCAGGTGGGGAGGATGGGGAGGATGGGGGAGGAGGGGAGGGGGAACAAGAAGTCTTATCAACTGTTACCTCTTGAAGGATGGTGCTCTTGAAGGGATGGTGCTCTTGAAGGATGGTGCTCTTGAAGGGATGGTGCTCTTGAAGGGATGGTGCTCTTGAAGGATGGTGCTCTTGAAGGATGGTGCTCTTGAAGGGATGGTGCTCTTGAAGGGATGGTGCTCTTGAAGGGATGGTGCTCTTGAAGGGATGGTGCTCTTGAAGGGATGGTGCTCTTGAAGGGATGGTGCTCTTGAAGGGATGGTGCTCTTGAAGGGATGGTGCTCTTGAAGGGATGGTGCTCTTGAAGGGATGGTGCTCTTGAAGGGATGGTGCTGGAAGTGACAGCAAGCAAGTTTTCCTCTCAGCTCTGGTCAAGAATTACTCAGGATAACCCAAAAACAGCTTGGGAATCAGTGTTGAGAGCAGGAGCGCAGACGACGACCTCTCTCGACGGCGGCAGCGTGAAGACTCCGTATGTATCTGTATCGTAGAAAAACAATCAAATTTAAATTACAACCAGGAAGTACCACAAACTAACCCCCCCCTCCTTCCCTGGAGAAACAGACCTTCATCGGAGTATCTTCAAAGTTATGACTTCTGATCTCTAATACTTTATTATTATTGTTCTACGTGATTATACGCAATCTTCTCATATTTCTTAACCACTTTTTTTTTTTAACTGTAAAGATGGAGCGCATCATCACATTAGAGACGTCAGACGGGTGTTGCAACCCTTGGATGCTATCTTGCAGACGCTCAGGCCTCCAGACGGGTGTTGCAACCCCTGGATGCTATCTTGCAGACGCTCAGGCCTCCAGACGGGTGCAACCCCTGATGCATCTGAGCGCTCAGGCTCAGACAGTGTGCAACCCTGATGCTATCTTGCAGACGCTCAGGCCTCCAGACAGGTGTTGCAACCCCTGGATGCTATCTTGCAGACGCTCAGGCCTCCAGACGGGTGTTGCAACCCTTGGATGCTATCTTGCAGACGCTCAGGCCTCCAGACGAGTGTTGCAACCCCTGGATGCTATCTTGCAGACGGTCAGGCCTCCAGACGGGTGTTGCAACCCCTGGATGCTATCTTGCAGACGCTCAGGCCTCCACACAGGTGTTGCAACCCCTGGATGCTATCTTGCAGACGCTCAGGCCTCCAGACGGGTGTTGCAACCCCTGGATGCTATCTTGCAGACGTTCAGACCTCTGTGACTGCCAGAGAGGATTATATTACACAGACACCTGCCTGCTTGTGATAATAACTAAATATAATTAACCAACTATGAGTTGGATGGATAAGGCGATAAATCTCCTTTACTAATTAAATTATTATATTTTTGGTGAAGCACTAAACCCTTTAGAGGTCATGCAGCATTTAGGGAACGGGAGATAATCAGATTTAATTTATGCAGTGAGAGGATAGTTCAAATTCCATGGATCAAGGGTTCCCTGAATGACATCAAGGCACCTCTCTTGATGTCACTGAATATGCACTTATCTATGATTTTACATTACACATGTGCATTTAGGACTGAGCTCATTACATTGTAAACCATACCACGGGTGGGGTTAGAACCCGCGATCAGAGAGTCTCAAAACTCCAGACCGATCGCGGGTTCTAACCCCACCCATGATATGGTTTGCTTGCAATGTTTCATTACGATTTAGTGAGTCATGACATTGTGTTAGAGAGCAACAATAGTTCTGCCTTCCCACCCAGATATAAACACTTTGCCAGAATATATCATTAGAACATCAACATAAAGAATAATAGTTTATTGATGTTATATTGGATAAATTTAAGTTGACCCAAGATGGCTTGGGTATAGTTTAGCTAGTTTACTGTACCTTAATTATATCATAATTACTGAAGTTTGATGTGTTCTTTATTGTAAAAACTTAAAAGTTATGCCGAGGAGCTCAAATCTTCGACCCACTGGAATCTTATTTATAGTTTTAGATTTTAAACCCCCATGTACTGGCTGCTTGCACAGCTGTCATTGAGGCTTTGCTTGCAGGGAGCCTTTTTAAATGACTTCCTGAAAACTGTGCTTTCGTCATTTTAAAATTTCACCGGAAGTTGCGTAACTGCATTGTCATAAAGTGTTGAGACTATGGAAATACAGTTCAGGAGAATGATATGACTAGGTAAGGCAAAGAGGAAAGGAAAATAGGAGTGCCTGAAGAAGGGAGGGAGGGAGCGAGCGAGAGATGGGGAGAGAGAGAAAGTTGTTCTTTTCATATTACTTTGTACTATGAAGCAGAGCTTATCACATCCACAACATTTATATCCTGGGTTTCGACCCCAGTTCTGAACATCGGCCGTCTAACGAAGGAGAGCTGACTCCATACGCAGCTCGTCCCATAAATACCTGTGTGGTGAGAGGCAGCATAAATACCTGTGTGGTGAGAGGCAGCATAAATACCTGTGTGGTGAGAGGCAGCATAAATACCTGTGTGGTGAGAGGCAGCATAAATACCTGTGTGGTGAGAGGCAGCATAAATACCTGTGTGGTGAGAGGCAGCATAAATACCTGTGTAGTGAGAGGCAGCATATAACGGCAGCTTTAATACTGAATTCGTACCTTCGTGTTTCATGTACGTGTTATTACGCTAAAATTCCAGAAAAAATATGTATTCCGGCGATATATTGAATTACATAGCGCGATATATTGCAGTACACGGTGTGCTAGAAATTTGTGAACCAACGAATAAATTGTTTAGTATAAATAAAAAAAACACACACACACAAGCACACACACATACACACACACACACACACACACACATACACACACACACACACACATACACACACACATACACACACACATACACACACACACACACAAGCACACGAGGTCAGAATATAAAATGTAAACAGACCAAAGATGGTTTGTTTTCATTTTACATTTATTTGTATTTTAAATCTGTTTGCATTTTATATTTATTTTGAGTTCTCGTTAAGAGAACACAAAACAAATGCATGAAAGACCAGGAAAAGGTAGTTTTGGATTAGAAGAAGAGAGAGAGATGTTATCCCAAATCATTTGTTTTCACTTTCAGATTTTGATGTAATCTGATCTCCTTTTATAACAGAAGAGATAGTCAAAAATTACAGAGGCAATTTGTTTTTGTCCTCGTGGATTAAATGAAGTTTAAGTTGCTTGCGTTGCCTCAGTGTTTATGTATTCGCTGGGACAGAGAAGAAATACCTGATAATTTATACACGGGGAAAATATATTTGAGGCTCGAATTTCCAACCTGCACACTGATATAACCATTTACTGCAGTCATGTACACAGGAGGAATTTTAGACCTCAATGAAAACAAGGGGAGCCAGTAGTGCAAATAGAGAACACTATGTCAACATCTGTGGCTAAGATTCTTCTCTTTTATACAAGCAGACATTAGATATTTTGCAGAAACTACGAAGTTTACAATATGATCAACCATCTGATCATGCAGTACAAAAATAAAATGTGTCCTCAGACCAGGTTTACAGAGCAGAATTTTTAACACTAGCCACAGTATTTGAAGATTTAAATTAAAATAAGATGATTTTGTGGAGATCGTTCAGAAATTCAGAACGGCCTAGGAGAAATTTGGTTGTGAGAGGATGGAAAGTGAGAGCGAAATAAAAAAGAGATGGTCGGCAGAGCAGACAAAATAACCGGCCTACAGTCACATCAGGATGGCTACAAATGAATTACCACAAGAATTAGAAAGCAATTTTACAAGTTTTCAAGTATGAAAAGTGAAGATTCCAATATTCACAATTAGGAAACAGTATCAGACTCAGGATAATGAAGAATAGTTCAGAATATGGAAACCTCACACAAAAATTGACACACCTAAGGTTTTTTGATACATCCAAGGCAAAAAGTTAGAAGATCTCACCTTGAGTATTGAAGTACCAGGTCAGCAAACAATAGTAAAGCAAATAATTTTTCACATGTTCCTAAATGAAGGAAGATGTTTGAAGGCACAAAATTATCTGTCATGCTACATAATGTGATGATATTTTAGGAAAAAAATCAGTAAAACAGTTTGAGTTAAACGAATTTATGCAATATTACAACGAGTTTAGAAGTGTAACAGTAAATAAAAATAAAACTTATTTCAGTAGAGGAGAATGAAAACAGACTCGCCGGAGTTGGACACACACACAAAAGTTGACCCAGACATCAATCAAAAAGAGACATGATTACGACTTACAAAATGCTCAAAGTAACACAAGAGGGACATAAATGCGCGTCTCATTTAAAGCAGGAACTTACCATAGTGACATCTGAAACACTTCATTTAGAGAGTATTGAAGTAAGTTTAGAAGCCAGGAAATAGAGTCAGACCCCCCATACATGGTTTCAAAAGTGCGACATCTCTGAAGGATAGAGCAGACTTACATTAAGTCAAATGATGGATTAGTTGGAGTGTTAATTGGATAATACACATCACATTAAATGACAATAAGAGACAGACGAAGCTAAAGAAAATAGTGAAAATGTTTGTAGAGAAGTGTATAGAAGTATGAGACTCCAATCAAAGATAAACAGTTTCTTTACAACAGAACATTTCTCAGATCCAGAAATAGGAAACAACAACTGAACCTCAAAGAACAGTGCATAAACTTGAATAAGCAATAAGGAGACTGATATATATATATATATATATATATATATTTTTTTTTTTTATTATTAACACATCGGCCGATTCCCACCAAGGCAGGGTGGCCCGAAAAAGAAAAACTTTCATCATCATTCACTCCATCACTGTCTTGCCAGAAGGGTGCTTTACACTACAGTTATAAAACTGCAACATTAACACCCCTCCTTCAGAGTGCAGACACTGTACTTCCCATCTCCAGGACTCAAGTCCGGCCTGCCGGTTTCCCTGAATCCCTTCATAAATGTTACTTTGCTCACACTCCAACAGCACGTCAAGTATTAAAAACCATATGCCTCCATTCACTCCTATCAAACACGCTCACACATGCTTGCTGGAAGTCCAAGCCCCTCGCACACAAAACCTCCTTTACCCCCTCCCTCCAACCTTTCCTAGGCCGACCCCTACCCCGCCTTCCCTCCACTACAGATTTATACACTCTCGAAGCCATTCTGTCTCGTTCCATTCTCTCTACATGTCCGAACCACCTCAACAACCCCTCCTCAGCTCTCTAGATAATAGTTTTGTTAATCCCGCACCTCCTCCTAATTTCCAAACTCCGAATTCTCTGCATTATATTCACACAACACATTGACCTCAGACATGACATCTCCACTGCCTCCAGCCTTCTCCTCGTTGCAACATTCATCACCCATGCTTCACACCCATATAAGAGTGTTGGTATAACTATACTCTCATACATTCCCCTCTTAACTTCCATGGACAAAGTTCTTTGTCTCCACAGACTCCGAAGTGCTCCACTCACCCTTTTCCCCTCATCAATTCTATGATTCACCTCATCCTTCATAGACCCATCCGCTGACATGTCCACTCCCAAATATCTGAATACATTCACCTCCTCCATACTCTCTCCCTCCAATCTGATATCCAATCTTTCGTCACCTAATCTTTTTGTTATCCTCATCACCTTACTCTTTCCTATATTCACTTTAAATTTTCTTCTTTTACACACCCTACCAAATTCATCCACCAACCTCTGCAACTTCTCTTCAGAATCTCCCGAAAGCACAGTGTCATCAGCAAAAAGCAACTGTGACAACTCCCACTTTGCATTTGATTCTTTATCCTTTAACCCCACACCCCTTGCCAAGACCCTCGCATTCACTTCTCTTACAACCCCATCTATAAATATATTGAACAACCACGGTGACATCACACATCCCTGTCTAAGGCCCACTTTTACTGGGAAATAGTCCCCTACCTCCTACACACTCTAACCTGAGCCTCACTATCCTCATAAAAACTCTTCACTGCTTTCAGTAACCTACCTCCTATTCCATACACCTGCAACATCTGCCACATTGCCCCCCTATCCACCCTATCATACGCCTTTTCCAAATCCATAAATGCCACAAAGACCTCTTTACCCTTATCCAAATACTGTTCACCTATATGTTTCACTGTAAACACTTGGTCTACACACCCCCTACCTTTCCTAAAGCCCCCTTGTTCATCTGCTATCCTGCTTTCTGTCTTGTTCTTAATTCTTTCAATAATAACTCTACCATACACTTTACCAGGTACACTCAACAGACTTATTCCCCTATAATTTTTGCACTCTCTTTTGTCCATTTTGCCTTTGTACAAAGGAACAATACATGCTCTCTGCCAATCCCTAGTTACCTTACCCTCTTCCATACATTTATTAAATAATAGCACCAACCACTCCAAAACTATATCCCCACCTGCTTTTAACATTTCTGTCTTTATCCCATCAATTCCAGCTGCCTTACCCCCTTTCATTCTACCCACTGCCTCACGAACTTCCCCCACACTCACAACTGGCTCTTCCACAAGATGTTATTCCTCCTTGCCCTATACACGAAATCACAGCTTCCCTGTCTTCATCAACATTTAACAACTCCTCAAAATATTCCCTCCATCTTCCCGATACCTCTAACTCTCCATTTAATAACTCTCCTATCCTATTTTTAACTGTCACACCTATATATATATATATATATATATATATATATATATATATATATATATATATATATATATATATATATATATATATATATATATATATAAATAATCGGATATGATCAAAATTATTTTTGCCAAACTCAACAGAAGTAGCATTAATTCGAATAGAAAGGAATTATTGTGTCGTAAACTTCCGACCCAGTGAACGTGGGTCAAGCCATTTGCTCGTGACCCACAAACACCAAAGGAATGCTAAGCCAGAACTCATCGTGTGTCCACCTATCTATGTTAAGCTCACATCAAGTTGTATGAAACCCGCAGCGACATTTAAACATTATTTTACCTGCCCCTGAACTGGTGTCAACACCAAGTGAAACTAGAGAGATTGCAAAGAAAAACATCAAGACTGGTGTCTGAATGGAAGGAAATGAGTTTATTAGAATGTTGAAGCTGCAACTTATGTTGCTGATGAAGCTAAAACCAAGAATGAATATAATAAATACATAAGTAGTACGGTGCATTAACAAGATCCACAAAGATAGATTCTTCACCAGTAACGCAACAAAAACAAGGTAGCTGCTTGGAAATTAATTATCCATAAGAGTCGTCATAGGGACTTTAGGGACTCTTTCGTCTTCAGATAGTGAAGACGTAAGATGAGATAAACAATGGCACCGACGAGGCCTGGTCACAGACCGGGCCGCGGGGGCGTTGACCCCTGGAATTCTCTCCAGGTAAACTCCAGGACGAAGAGGACTTCACAAAGTGGTTCAGAAAAAAATGCCAGTTTACTCAGGTAAATAAGTCGATATGTAAAAAAAAAAAAAAGCGAGATAAAGAGCTAGATCCAATTTTCCTGCATGCTAAAACTCAAATATTTTATTAAAAATAATACACACACACATATTCTACCATACGCGTGCGCACACACGCACACACACACACACGCACACACACTACACACCGGGTGTCTATCGACAAGTGCCTTTGACGACTAATTACTATCAACAACTACTACTACTATTATTGCTACACACACATGCCTACATCTTAAGACAATACTAACAACTTTTCCCTGTAACTGCAAATGCAATCAAATATACACGTTCATGCATTTTGGAAATTTGTTATAGAAAAGTGTGTGAGGGGTCGAACACACGACTGGTCCACAAAATGACAATCACCACCACGTTATTCAGTGCATTCTCTTTTAAAGTATAATGACCTCTTAATTAAAATTTCATTACAGTAAAAAATAGATTTTCATTAAATTACGTTTTTTCCACAAATTACCTCTTCAGAACATCCTTCTCACAATTACGTCATATTAATTACCGATCATCAAAACAAGTGTAATGTATCATTCATTATTACATGCTTAATTAATTACATATTATATCACCCTTGTTCCCTTAGAGAGTATTAGTGAGACTGCGGCCTGCAGGTTAGGCTGTGAACGTCTGTGCCAGGCTGTGCCAGGCTGTGTTCGTCTGTGCCAGGCTGTGTTCGTCTGGGCCAGGCTGTGTTCGTCTGTGCCAGGCTGTGTTCGTCTGGGCCAGGCTGTGTTCGTCTGTGCCAGGCTGTGTTCGTCTGTGCCAGGCTGTATTCGTCTGGGCCACGCTATGTTCGTCTGTGCCAGCCTGTGCTCGTCTGTGCCAGGCTGTGTTCGTCTGGGCCAGGCTGTGTTCGTCTGGGCCAGGCTATGTTCGTCTGTGCTAGGTTGTGTTCGTCTGTGCCAGGCTGTGTTCGTCTGGGCCAGGCTGTGTTCGTCTGGGCCAGGCTGTGTTCGTCTGTGCCAGTCTGTGTTCGTCTGGGCCAGGCTGTGTTCGTCTGGGCCAGGCTGTGTTCGTCTGGGCCAGGCTATGTTCGTCTGTGCTAGGTTGTGTTCGTCTGTGCCAGGCTGTTTTCGTCAGGGCCAGGCTGTGTTCGTCTGGGCCAGGCTGTGTTCGTCTGTGCCAGGCTGTGTTCGTCTGTGCCAGTCTGTGTTCGTCTGGGCCAGGCTGTGTTCGTCTGGGCCAGGCTGTGTTCGTCTGGGCCAGGCTATGTTCGTCTGTGCTAGGTTGTGTTCGTCTGTGCCAGGCTGTGTTCGTCTGTGTCAAAAAGACTGTGTCACCAAGCATGTGTTCGTGTTAGGAAGGACGTGCGCATCTATATTACGCAGTGTGCATGTCATTATGTGCACTCGTGAATTTCCTTGTCTTAGTCAATAATCAATTCTGTGTACACGCAGGTCAACATTTGGGATAAGATCAATTATTATCAGTATTTTCATTATATTATTAGTATTCTTATTTTTAATAATAAGCTGTTCGTTTCATTGTATTGTTTTTTAATTCACGACCAGTTCAGTTTTTCTAAACAAAACAGACAGTATTTCTATCTAAACAAACATTTCTTGCATTCCTTAAGACAAGCGTGGATTACGACGTGTCAGGCAGAGGAAACCAGTTATCATCTCATAACACCACTAATTCACCAGCATCATAATCTTATGATGGTAATTAGAAGCTGGAGTAACTATGGCCAGAGTCACGTGCCAAGTTCTGATAATGGTATGATTTAGGTAATGGTGGTAATGAATGGCTCATTCCACCACCTTCGAGCGTACTGGCTTCCATCGGTGCTCGTGATGGAGGAATACCCTTGAGACTTTCACCTTGTTTACATCACTGCCACAAACACTGGTGTGTTGGGTTGATTAGTTTTATCAGGTAATGACTGTGTCAAAGAGGTTAGTGTGTAAGTAGACCGTCCTTATACAGGCTGTAACTATGACATAAAAGATGGTATGTGTTACCTGGAGTATACCTGGAGGGGGCTTCGGGGGGTCAACGCCCCCGTGGCCCGGTCCATGACCAGGTTAATTAAGTAAAATTTTGGCATCGAGAAGTGACTGTCATGAAGACTCAGGCGAAGGTCAATTTATGTTTAATATATGTATATGTGTAAATACATGTGTGAAAATAGGAAATAAAACCTGAGCGATTTTGTGTTTACATACATATCTCCTCTGAAGATGTATAAGCACATGAAAGCGCTCAGGCTTTATTTCTTATTTTCATTATGGTATTAGGGGTATACTTACATATTTGCAATCAAGCGTTTTATTTTAATTTCTTCCAAGCAAGGAAATGAGTGAGTTACTAAAGTCCCAGTATGACTCAGTTTTTAGCGAGCCGCTAACCAAACTGAAAGTTGAAGACCTAAATGAATTTTTATGAGAGTGCCACAGAACCTGGTAGACCCAAACCTATCTGACATTACCCTGACGCCACATGACTTCGAAAAGGCGATAAATGACATGCCCATGCACTCCGCTCCAGGCCCCGACTCATGGAACTCCGTGTTAATATTGGTAGAATTACCGACAATATGTTAAGTAAAAGGACACAAATGCAACTAATGTGACATTTTATTGTGGCAACGTTTCGCTCTCCAGGAGCTTTTTCAAGCCGTTACCAGGAGCTTTTTTCAAGCCGGCTTGAAAAAGCTCCTGGAGAGCGAAACGTTGCCACAATAAAATGTCACATTAGTTGCATTTGTGTCCTTTTACTTAACTCCGTGTTCATCAAAAACTGCAAGAAGCCCCTATCACGTGCTTTTAACATTCTATGGAGAGGGACCATGGACACTGGGGTCGTCCCGCAGTTACTAAAAACAACAGACATAGCCCCACTCCACAAAGGCGGCAGTAAAGCAATAACAAAGAACTACAGACCAATAGCACTAACGTCCCATATCATAAAAATCTTTGAAAGGGTTATAAGAAGCAAGATACCCATCAGTTACACAACCCAGGGCAACATGGGTTTAGAGCAGGTCGCTCCTGTCTGTCCCAACTACTGGACCACTACGACAAGGTCCTGGATGCTCTAGAAGATAAACAGAATGCAGATGTTATTTACACAGACTTTCCAAAAGCCTTTGACAAGTGTGACCATGGTGTAATAGCACACAAAATGCGTGATAAAGGAATAACAGGAAAAGTTGGTAGATAGATCTATAATTTCCTAACAAGTAGAACACAAAGAGTAGTAGTCAACAGAGTAAAGTCTGAGGCAGCTACGGTGAAAAGCTCTGTTCCACAAGGCACAGTACTCGCTCCCATCCTGTTCCTTATCCTCATATCAGACATTGACAGGGATACAGGCCACAGTGCTGTGTCTTCCTTTGCAGATGACACCCGAATCTGTATGACAGTGTCCACCGTTGAAGACACTGCAAGACTCCAAGCAGACATAAACCAAATCTTTAAATGGCATGCAGAAAACAATATGAAATTTCAATTACTACGAAATGGAAAACGTGAGGAAATTAAAATCTCATCGGAGTATAAAACAAATTCCAACCACACAATAGAGCGAAAAACTAACGTCAAAGACCTGGGAGTGATCATGACAGAGGATCTCACCTTCAAGGACCATAACACTGTAGCAATCGCATCTGCCAGAAAAATGACAGGATGGATAATAAGAACCTTCAAAACCAGGGATGCCAAGCCCATGATGACACTTTTCAGGTCGCTTGTTCTATCTAGGCTGTGATATTGATGCACACTAACTGCACCTTTCAAGGCGGGTGAAATTGCTGACCTAGAAAATGCACAGAGAACCTTCACGGCACGCATAACTGCAATAAACCACCTCAATTACTGGGAACGCTTGAAGTTCCTAAACCTGTACTCCCTGGAACGCAGGCGGGAGAGATACATTATTATAAACACTTTGAAAATCCTAGAGGGATTAATACTAAACTTGCACACGAGTGTCACTCCCT
>WNWK01041343.1:0-2500 GCA_009830355.1 Cherax destructor | reverse complement strand
TCTCCCACCGAGGCAGGGTGACCCAAAAAAGAAAGACAATCCCAAAAAAGAAAATACTTTCATCATCATTCAACACTTTCACCTCACTCATACATAATCACTGTCTTTGCAGAGGAGCTCAGATACGACAGCTGAGAATAGTCCCTCCCAGCTGTCACTATCTCAGATCCCTCCTTTAAAGTGCAGGCATTGTACTTCCCATTTCCAGGACTCAAGTCCAACTAAATAAATTAACTGGTTTCCCTGAATACCTTCACAAAATGTTACCCTGCTCACACTCCAACAGCTCGTCAGTCTCAAAAACCATTCGTCTCCATTCACTCCTATCTAACACGCTCACACATGCTTGCTGGAAGTCCAAGTCCCTCGCCCACAAAACCCTTTTTACCCCCTCCCTCCAACCTTTTCGAGGACGATCCCTACCCCGCCTTCCTTCCCCTACAGATTTATACGCTCTCCAAGTCATTCTACTTTGATTCATTCTCTCTAAATGACCAAACCACCTCAACAACCCCTCTTCAGCCCTCTGACAAATACTTTTAGTAACTCCACACCTTCTCCTAATATAATATTTACACCACACATTGCCCTTAGACAGGACATCTCCACTGCCTCCAGCCTCCTCCTCGCTGCAGCATTTACAACCCATGCTTCACACCCATATAAGAGTGTTAGTACCACTATACTTTCATACATTCCCTTCTTTGTCTCCATGGATAACGTTTTTTTTGTCTCCACAGATACCTCAATGCACCACTCACCTTTTTTTCTTCATCAATTCTATGGTTAACCTCATCCTTCATAAACCCATCCGCTGACACGTCAATTCCCAAATATCTGAAAACTTTCACTTCTTCAATAATTCCTCTCTCCAATGTGATATCCAATTTTTATTTATTTAAATCGTTTGATACCCTCATCACCTTACTCTTATTTATGTTCACTTTCAACTTTACTCCTTTACACACCCTCCCAAATTCGTCCACTAACTTTTGCAAGTTTTCTTTAGAATCTCCCATAAGCACAGTATCATTAGCAAAAAGTAACTGTGTCAACTCCCATTTTGCATTTAATTCCCCATAATTTAATCCCACCCCTCTCCCCAACACCCTAGCATTTACTTCTTTTACAACCCCATCAATAAATATATTAAACAACTATGGTGACATTACACATCCATGTCTAAGACCTACTTTTACCAGGAAGTAATCTCCCTCTCTCCAACACACCCTAACCTGAGCCTCACTATCCTCATAAAAACTCTTTACAGCCTTCAGTAACTTACTCCCTATTCCATACACTTGCAACATTTGCCACATTGCTTCCCTATCCACTCTATCATATGCCTTTTCTAAATCCATAAATGCAATGAAAACTTCCCTACCTTCATCTAAATACTGTTCACATATATGCTTCAATGGAAACACTTGATCTACACATTCCCTACCCACTCTAAAGCCTCCTTGCTCATCTGCAATCCTACTCTCTGTCTTACCTCTAATTCTTTCAATAATAACCCTGCCATACACTTTACCTGGTATACTCAGTAAACTTATTCCCTATAATTTTTACACTCTCTTTATCCCCTTCCCCTTTTTATAAAGGAACTATACATGCTCTCTGCCAATCCCTAGGTACCTTCCCCTCTTTCATACATTTATTAAACAAAAATACCAACCACTCCAACACTATATCCCCCACTGCTTTTAACATTTCTGTCATGATCCCGTCAGTTCCAGCTGCTTTACCCCCTTTCATTCTACGTAATGCCTCACGCACCTCCCCCACACTCACATCCTGCTCTTCTTCACTCCTAAACGATGTTGTACCTCCCTGGCCAGTACATGAAATTATCGTCTCCCTTTTTTCATCGACATTTAAAAGTTCCTCAAAATATTCCCGCCATCTACCCAATACCTCCAGCTCTCCATCTACTAACTCCCCTACTCTGTTTTTAACTGACAAATCCACTCGTTCCCTAGGCTTTCTTAACTTGTTTATCTCCAAAATTTTTTGTTGTTTTCAGCAAAATTTCTTGACAGAGCCTCTGCCACTCTTTCATCTGCTCTCCTTTTGCACTCTCTTCATCTTTCTTTTATTCTCCTTATACTCTTCTATTAACACTTCTGTTTTGTAAAAACCTCTCATATGCTACCTTTTTCTCTTTTATCACACCCTTTACTTCTTCATTCCACCATTTACTCCTCTTTCCTCCTGCACCCACCCTCCTATAGCCACAAACTTCTTCCCCACATTCTAATACTGCATTTTTAAAACTATCCCAACTCTCTTCAACCCTCCCCACTACTCCTACTTGCACTAGTCCACCTTTCTGCCAATAGTTGCTTATATCTCACCCTAACTTCCTCCTCCCTTAGTTTATACACTTTTACCTCTCTCTTACTTGCTGTTGCCATTTTATTTTTGTCACATCTACCTTTTACTCTAACTGTAGCTACAACTAAATAATGATCCGATATATCCGTTGCCCCCCTATAAA
>WNWK01041342.1:0-16497 GCA_009830355.1 Cherax destructor | reverse complement strand
AGATCGACGGAAAATGACATGGAAATTTGTTCAGGTCGACGGAAAATGACATGGAAATTTGTTAAGGTCGACGGAAAATGAGAAGTAAAACTGTCCAGGTCGATGGAAAATGTCAGGGAAAACTGTTCAGGTCAATGTAAAATAACAGGGAAACCTGTTCAGGTCGACGTAAAATGAACGGGAAAACCTGTTCCTATCGACGGAAAATGACAAAGAAACTTGTTCAGATCGACGGAAAATAACATGGAAATCTGTTTAAAAGGAAAGAAAATAACAGGGAAACCTGTTCAGGTCTATGGAAAATGAAACGGGAACCTTTTCAGGTCTATGTAAATGACAGGGAAAACTGTTCAGGTCGATGGAAAATGAACGGGAAACCTGTTCAGGTTAATTTAAAATGACCAGGAAACCTGTTCAGGTAGATAGAAAATGGGTGTTAGAGTGTTCTGGGAGAGTACAGGATGGGTGCTGGAGTGTTCTGGGAAAGTATATGATTGGTGTTTGGGTGTTCTGGGAGAGTACATGATAATTGCTGGAGTGTTCTGGGAGAGTACAGGATAGGTACTCGAGTGCTCTGGGAGAGTACAGGAAGGGTGTTGGAGTGTTCTGGGAGAGTACAGGATTGGTGTTGGAGTGTTCTTGGAGAGTTCAGGATGGGTGTTGGAGTACTAGGGAAGAGTACAGGATGGGTGCTGGAGTGCTTTAGGAGAGTACATGATGGGTGCTGGAGTGCTCTGGGAGAGAACAGGATGGGTGTTGGAGTGTTCTGAAAGAGTAAAAATTGGGTGTAGGAGTGTACTGGAAGGGTTCAGGATTGGTGTTGGAGTATTCTGGGAGAGTACAGGATTGGTGGTAGTGTGTTCTGGGAGAGTACAGGATGGGTGTTGGAGTGTTCTGGTAGAGTTCAAATTGGGTTTTTGAGTGTACTTGATGAGTACATGATTGGTGTTGGAGTGTTCTGGAAGAGTACAAGATGGATGTGGTAGTTCTCTGGGAGAGTACAGGATGGGTGTTAGAGTGCTCTGGAAGAATACAAGATGGGTGTTGGAGTGTTCTAGGAGAGTACAGGATAGGCGTTGTAGTGCTCTGGGAGAGTAGAGGATGGGTACTGGAGTGCTCTGGTAGAGTACAGGAAGGGTGTTGGAGTGTTCTGGGAGAGTACAGGATGGGTGTTGGAGTGTTCTGGAAGAGTACAGGATCGGCGTTGGAGTGTTCTGGGAGAGTTCTGGATGGATGTTGGAGTGTTCTTGGAGAGTACAGAATTAGTGTTGGAGTGTTCTGCGAGAGTTCAGGATGGGTGTTGGAGTGCTCTGGAAGAGTACAGGATGGGTGCTGGAGTGCTTTGGGAGAGTACAGGATAGGTGCTGGAGTGCTCTGGGAGAGAACAGGATGGATGTTGGAGTGTTCTGAAAGAGTACAAATTGCGTGTAGGAGTGTACTGGAAGAGTACAGGATTGGTGGTAGGGTGTTCTGGGAGAGTAAAAGATAGTTGTTGGAGTGTTTTGGGAGAGTACATAATGGGTGTTGGAGAGTTCTGGGAGAGTACAGGATTGGTGTGGGAGTGTTCTGGGAGAGTACAGGATGAGTGTTGGAGTGCTCTTTAAGAGTATAGGATGGGTGTTGGAGTGCTATGGGAGAGCACAGAATGGGTGCTGGAGTGCTATGGGAGAGTACATGATGGGTGTTGGAGTGTTCTGGTAGAGTTCAAATTGGGTGTTGGAGTGTACTTGAAGAGTACAGGATTGGTGTTGGAGTGCACTTGGAGAGTACAGGATTGGTGTTGGAGTGTTCTGGGAGAGTACAGGATGGATGCTCGAGTGTTCTAGGAGAGTATGGGATTGGTGTTGGAGTGTTCTGGGAGAGTACAGGATGGGTGTGGGAGTGCTCTGGAAGAATACAAGATGGGTGTTGGAGAGTACAGTATTGGTGTTGGAGTGTTCTGGGAGAGTACAGGATTGGTGTTGGAGTGTTCTGTGAGAGTACAGGATTGGTGTTGGAGTGTTCTGGGAGAGTACAGGATGGGTTTTGGAGTGTTTTGGGAGAGTACAGGATGGATGCTCGAGTGTTCTAGTAGAGTATGGGATTGGTGTTGGAGTGTTCTGGGAGAGTACAGGATGGGTGTGGGAGTGCTCTGGAAGAATACAAGATGGGTGTTGGAGAGTTCTTGGAGAGTACAGGATTGGTGTTGGAGTGCTTTGGGAGAGTAGAGATTCGGTGTTTTAGTGTTCTGGGAGAGTACAGGATGGTGTTGTAGTGCTCTGGGAGAGCACAGGATGGGTGCTTGAGTGCTCTGTGAGAGTACTGGATGGGTTCTGGAGTGTTCTGGAAGATTACAGGATGGGTGTTTGAGTGTTCTGGGAGAGTACATAACGGGTGTTGGAGTGTTCTAACAGATAACAGGATGGGTGCTGGAATGTTCTGGGAGAGTACAGGATGGGTGTTTGAGTATTCTGGGAGAGTACAGGATGAGTGTTTGAGTGTTCTGTGAGAGTACAGGATGGGTGTAGTAGTGCCCTGGGAGTCTACAGGATGGGTGCTGGGGTGTTTTGCGAAAATACAGGATTGGTGTTGGAGTAAACTGGGAGAGTACAGGATTGGTGTTTGAGTGTTCTGGGAGGGTACAGGATGGGTGGAGGACTGTTCTGGGAGGGTACAGGATGGGTGGAGGACTGTTCTGGGAGAGTACAAGATAGGTGTTGGAGTGTTCTGGGAGAGTACTGGATCGGTGGTGGACTGTTCTGCGAAAGTACAGGATGAGTGTTGGAGTGCTCTTGGAGAGTACAGGATGGGTGCTGGAGTGTTCTGGGAGAGTAAAGGATATGTGTTGCAGTACTCTGGGAGAGAACAGGATGTGTGCTGGAATGCTCTGGGAGAGAACAGGATGGGTGCTTAATTGTTCTGGGAGAGTACAGGATGGGTGCTCAAGTGTTCTGGGAGAGTACAGGATGGGTGTTGGAGTGTTCTGGGAGAGTCGAGGATGTGTGCTGGAGTTTTCTGGTAGAGTACAGGATTGGTGTGGGAGTGCTCAGGGAGAGTACAGGATGGGTTTTAGAGTGCTCTGTGAGAGTACAGGATTTGTGCAGGAGTTTTCTGGTGGAGTACAGGATCTGTGTGGGGGTGCTCTTGTTGAACACAGGATGGGTGTTGGAATGGTCTGGGAGAGTACAGGATGGGTGTGGGAGTGTTCTGGGACAGTACAGGATGGATGTTGAAGTGCTTTGGGAGAGTACAGGATGTGTGTTGGAGTTCTCTGGGAGTGTACAGGATGAGTGTTTGAGAGCTCTGGGAGAGTAGAGGATTGGTATTGGAGTTTTCTGGGAGATTACAGGATAGGAGCTGGAGTGTTCTGGGAGAGTACAGGATTGGTGTTGGAGTGTTCTGGGAGAGTACAGGTTTGGTGTTGGAGTGCTCTGGGAGAGTACAGGATGGGTGTTGGAGTGTTCTGAGAAAGTATAGGATGGGTGTTGGAGTGTTCTGGGAGAGTACAGGATTGGTGTTGGAGTGTTCTGGGAGAGTACAGGATGGGTGTTGGAGTGTTTATGGGAAAGTACAGGATGAGTGCTGGAGTGCTCTGGGAGAGTACAGTATTAGTGTTGGAGTGTTCAGGGAGAATACAGGATGGGTGTTGGAGTGTTCTGGGAGAGTACAGGATTGGTTATAAATTAGACACATATGCAACACTTGGGTATCTTTATTGAGGAAACGTTTCGCCACAAAGTGGCTTCATCAGTCCAATACAAATCAAAAAGGTGTAAAGAGAGGTGGAGTTTGAGGTAATCAGTCCCTCGGCCTGGAGTCGATGTGTTTGGTCCATCAATCTTGTAGGAATACAGTACAGGACCGTAGAGGTGGCTTATATACTGTAGTCAGGTGAGGTGAAGCAGGCGGAGGCGTTGTCATAGTGGTACCATCCACTAGTCGAAGTAGGTCTTCGTCCAAAGGTTGGACAAGTGTTGAAGAATTCGTTTGTATCAAGATCCCAAGTTGTTGCTGTGTCAGACAGGATGTAGATGAATGGTTCAGAGAACCGACAAGTTATAAATTAGACACATATGCAACACTTGGGTATCTTTATTGAGGAAACGTTTCGCCACACAGTGGCTTCATGAGTCCAATACAAAGCAAAAAGGTGTAAAGAGAGGAGGAGTTTGAGGTAATCAGTCCCTCGGCCTGGAGTCGATGTGTTCAGTCCATCAATCTTGTAGGAATACAGTACTCTTCATAGACCTAAACTTACTCACTGTCCAGAACATCCACACTTACTAATGTGCAACCTACATGTACAGAACCATAAATTCCAATATTAATCCTGAACTAAAATGCTTTCTTGATAGTTGTGACAGGACCCATAGGCACAATACCAGTCACAAAAACCTCTATGACATTTTCCCTGTCCGGCTAAATCTATACAAACGTTCAATGTACATTAAAGGGCCTAAAATCTTGAACTCCCTACCTGAAAACTCCAGAACTGCAGACACAGCCACCATTTTCAACACTATCATCAAAACACATCTTATCTCACTAACACACCACACCATCAACTAACTAAATGAAAACCACCTATTCATGCACACACACACACATACACACACACACATCCTCCTCATCTACACCTACACTGACCCAAAGGACAGTAAACATAAAATCCCAAATATAACTAGTATTGCCTAATAAATCTCAAACTAGTTTTAAGTTTGCCTGAGATACTCCAATATAGGAGCTTTAACAGAAACTATGTAACATGCCCAGACGAAACCATTCTCATTACTAATTTTACAAATTGATCATATTTTAAATATTCTGAACTACCTCACTATTGTAAATCTATTTAAACATTTGTAATTTGTAATATAGATTAAGAACTATTATTAGTCTACTCGAAATGCCTAGCATGCTCAGGCATGCTAGGCTTGCTAGTGGCCATCTTTGTAATTATTGTCTTATAATATGTCAACCACATATTGTATTCTTTGCAATTATTGTTTTATATGTAAACCACACATTGTCATCTTTACAGAGAAGTAAAAATCTGAATCTGAATCTGAATCAAAGTGAAGCATCGGTCATATTGATACCTCCAGCAGGTATCAAAGTGAAGCATCGGTCAACTAGAGGAAACAATCTGCTTGACTTGGTTCTTGCCAACAAAGAATCACTAATTAATAATCTTGAGGTTAATGATGAGTTTGGGGAAAGTGATCACAAATCACTTAGTTTCAATTTATTATGGAATTACCCAGTAAACTGCAATCAAGTCTCTGTCCCAGATTTCACCTTTGCCAATTTCATGGGACTGAAAAATTACCTGGGTGGGCTAAATTGGGATGACCTGACTATGGGTCAGGTAGGTGGTGTTGTTTGCCAATATGACGTTTTCCAGAGCGTAGTTCTAGCTGCCCAGACAACTTTTGTTCCGAGTAGGGAAATTAGATCAAACGAAAATGATCCTAAATGGATGAACAATAGATTAAAACATCTCATTGGTCAAAAGAGAGGCATATTTAGGGGGATCAAAAGAGGGGATGGGAAGTTAAGAAATCAGTATTTTCAATTAAAGAGAGAAATAAAAAAAGGAATAAGAAAAGCAAAAAGGGTTTATGAGGCTAAGGTCGGAAGGAATTCGAAGACTAACCCAAAAGGGTTCTTTCAGGTATTGAGAAGTAAGATTAGGGACAAGATAGGCCCACTTAAGAGTAACTCAGGTCAGATCACTGACAGTGATAAGGATATGTGTGAAATTTTCAATACTTACTTCCTCTCAGTTTTTTACTCAGGAAGATACTAGCGAAATTCCAGAAATAAAAAAATTATGTAGAACAGGACGATAATAAACTTTGCACGATTGGGGTAACTAGTGACATGGTCCTCAGACAAATAGAGAAATTAAAACCTAACAAATCCGCAGGCCCTGATGAATATTTTGCAAGGGTTTTAAAGGAATGTGAAGAGGAACTTAGCAAACCTTTCGCTAATCTTTTCAATATATCACTACAAACTGGCATAGTGCATGATAAGTGGAAAATGGCAAATGTAATACCTATTTACAAGGCAGGTGACAGGTCCTTAGCTTCAAACTATAGACCAATAAGCCTTACCTCCAGAGTAGGAAAATTTATGGAATCAATAATTGCCGAGGCAATTCGTGGCCGTCTTGAAAGGCATAAATTGATTAATGAATCCCAACGCGGTTTTACTAAGGGGAGTTCCTGTCTTACGAATTTACTAACTTTTTCCACTAGTGTTTGAGGAAGTAGATCATGGTATATAGACTTGTGTATATAGACTTCAGTAAGGCTTTCGATAGAGTTCCACATCAGAGGCTATTGAGCAAACTTAAGGCACACGTGTGGAGAAAATTCTCCAAAGGAGGGGGGTATGTGCCCTTTCTACCCTTGTTTAAGGGCCCCACCCTTTCCGCCCTTAGGAAGGGGCCAGACGAGGCGAGTCTGGGTGCATAAACAAATTAATACAGACCAGATGTACTGACCACAGTGTGTCACGTGGTCTGACCAAGTAGCAGCGAGTGTATGTGAGTTAATAGTCATTTGAGATAAATGTAACTCTTTGCCGTAACAGGAAGATTATAGTAAACTGTTGTACGAGTTTCTACACTTAAACAATACAATCGTGTGTTCCAGGCCTCTAAATATTTAGAGAACACAAACATTTTAATTGCCACTTGTAGCAGCATGTATCAATTGTTGAACTTGTGCCTATGTCAGCGATACAAGCCCCACGAGGCACCACGAGGCTGCAAGAAGCTGCAAGAGGCGATCAGATTGAATACGGGCTCCGAAGAGGTCATACGACGCGAGGGGTCATACGGCGCGAGGCGACGTAACTCAACAAAGACATTAGTCGTATGCATCCGTTATTCTAATTTAATCTCCACTAACGTCGGGAAATAAGATAAGAACTCTGTTCCAGCGCGTTTAGTGAATAAAATCGCGGTATATTCAGAAGTGTGTACAGCTTCTTTTTACTACTAAAGGACAAACGTAGAGACAATCGCAAGTGAACTCCATCAAAACAAAACGGTGATTCATCAGCGACATTCTACAATCAAGACAGCATTCCCGCCATATATGGTGGAGCCAACACCATCGCTCACGTTACACGAGCAAGGTATGTTTTTATGTTCTTGTCAGGCAGGGGACTGCGCAGTTCTTGTAGGTCAAGAGCATCAAAATTTACCTATTGACGGCGGTTATGCGTGGACTTTTAAGTCCAAACATGTGAGTGTAAATTCAGTCTGGAGTTAATGACTGAAATATGGACATACGCTCCTTTGGGGCAATATATTGTATAACCACTTGTATTTTTTTACCATACAGCCCAGTGGAGAATGAGGCCATGATTGTATCCACTGTGAAGGAGTCGGGGATGGCTGCAACTTCTTGGATTCATCAATAAGCTAAGTAGCAAGCTTAACAGTCTATTATATCGTAGGAGCACATTTTTCCACAACACGGAATAGGAGAATTTTTTTCCTGGGTAGAGGCATGGTTGACAAATAGGCAGCAGAGAGTTTGCATAAAAGGGGAGAAATCATAATGGGCACACGTCACGAGCGGTGTTCCACAGGGGTCAGTGTTGGGCCCTTAGTTGTTCACAATTTACATGAACGACATAGATGAGGAAATAAATAGCGACATAAGCAAATTTGCTGATGACACAAACAAAGGCCGTCCAATTCATTCTAATGAGGACTTTAGAGCACTCCAAGATGATTTAAATAGACTGATGCAATGGTCGGAGAAGTGGCAGATGCAGTTTAATATAGACAAGCCCAAAGTTCTAAATGTTGGACAGGAAAATAACCATGCCACATATAAATTGAATAATGTAGATCTTAATACTTGTGATTGCGAAAAGGATTTAGGAGTTCTGGTTAGCAGTAATCTGAAACCAAGACAACAGTGCATAAGTGTTTGCAATAAAGCTAACAGAATCCTTGGCTTCATATCAAGAAGTATAAATAATAGAAGTCCTCAGGTTGTTCTTCAACTCTATATATCTTTGGTTAGGCCTCATTTAGATTATGCTGCACAGTTCTGGTCACCGTATTACAGAATGGATATAAATGCACTGGAAAATGTACAGAGGAAGATGACAAAGTTGATCCCATGTATCAGAAATCTTCCCTTTGAATCTGCACTCTCTAGAAAGGCGTAGAATTAGGGGGGGGGGATATGATTGAGGTGTATAAATGGAAAACAGGAATAAATAAAGGGGATGTAAATAGCGTGCTGAAAATATCTAGTCAAGACAGGACTCGCAGCAATGGTTTCAAGTTGGAAAAGTTCAGATTCAGGAAGGATATAGGAAAGCACTGGTTTGGTAATAGAGTTGTGGATGAGTGGAACAAACTCCCGAGTACCGTCATAGAGGCTAAGACGTTGTGTAGTTTTAAAAATAGGTTAGATAAATATGTGAGTGGGTTTTGGTAGGTGTGAGTTGGACCTGACTAGCTTGTGCTACTAGGTCTTATGCTGGGCTCCTTCCTTAAGTGGAAGTGACCTGACTACCTGGAGTTTACCTGGAGAGGGTTAAGTCCAGGTAGTCAGGTCTAAGCCGGGGAGTGACGTGGACTTGCCTCGCATGGGTCAGTAGGCCTGCAGCAGTGTTCCTTCTTTCTTATGTTCTTATAATGTCTCATCCAGCAGGTATCAAAGTGAAGCTTCGGTCATATTGTCGTGGCTTCACTATTTCACAATTCAAACACAGACTGAAGATTAAAAATGAAATGCATTAGTGTTCCTTCCAGGAGAATTGTTAAATTAATTTGACCATGACGTAACTTCGACGAGGACTGGAGCTCATAGTGCAGTGTGTACACTGTGCACTGTGTACAATGTGTGCACTGTATACACTGTGTACACTGTGTGCACTGTGTACACTGTCTGCACTCTGTACACTGTGTACACATGCTGAAGGATTATATTTGCACTATAGAAGATTATTCTGCATCTTTCCCTTCACTGATCTTCTTAACTTTGACTTTGATCTGCTCTATACCACTACTTTGACATGGCTGAGTTATCTATTATAGTTCTTGATTTATATAAAAGAATTTCTTAAACGCATTTTCATTCAGTGGTTATTAAAGAGTTGTGGTGGCTGTCATTAGCACTAAGCTGATTGTTATTCCCAACACCGTCAGAAATTTTAAAAATTGGTGTCCATGTACGTCGATGGCAATTTTGAAAACAGGATTTAATTTTAGCAGGTTCGAATCCCTGCCACTCCACTGAACTGTTACATTTGTTCATTGCGAATTTTCAACACACACACACACACACACACACACACACACACACACACAGGATAATAAACACCAGACAGCACGGATTCCGGGAAGGCAAATCCTGTGTAACAAACCTCCTAGAGTTAACCACATACCACGGGTGGGGTTCGAACCCGCGGTCAGAGAGTCTCAGAACTCCAGACCGTCGCGTAAGCGACGATTTCGTGACTCCTAGAGTTCTATGATAAAGTAACAGAGGTAAGACAAGAGAGAGAAGGGTGGGTTGATTGCATTTTCCTGGACTGCAGGAAGGCCTTCGACACAGTTCCTCACATGAGATTAGTAAAGAAGTTGGAAGAACAAGCATGTATAACAGGAAGGGCACTGGAATGGATCAGGGAATACCTCACAGGGAGGCAACAACGGGTCATGGTGCGTGATGAGGTATCACAGTGGGCGCCAGTGACGAGCGGCGTACCGCAGGGGTCAGTCCTAGGACCAGTGTTATTTTTGGTATATGTAAACGACATGACGGATGGGATAGACTCAGAAGTGTCTGTTCGCAGATGATGTGAAATTAATGAGGAGAATCACATCGGAAGAGGACCAAGTAGGACTTCAAACAAACCTGGACAAGCTTGACATCTGGTCTAGCAACTGGCTTCTCGAATTCAATCCCACCAAATGCAAAGTCATGAAGATCGGAGAAGGACAAAGAAGACCGCTGAAAGAGTACAGGCTAGGTGGACAAGGGCTACAAACCTCGGCAAAGGAGAAAGACCTTGGGGTGAGTATAACGCCAAGTACGTCTCCGGAGGCACACATCAACCAGATAACTGCGGCAGCATATGGGCGACTGGCAAACCTAAGATTAGCGTTCCGTTACCTAAACAAGGAATCGTTCAAGACACTGTACACCGTGTACGTCAGGCCCATACTAGAATATGCAGCACCAGTCTGGAACCCACACCTGGTCAAGCACGTAAAGAAACTAGAGAAAGTGCAAAGGTTTGCGACAAGGCTAGTTCCACAACTCAGGGGTCTGTCCTATGAAGAAAGGTTGAGGGAAATAGGACTAACAACACTGGAGGAAAGAAGGGTCAGAGGAGACATGATAACGACATACAAAATACTGCGGGGAATCGACAAGGTAGACAGGGACAGGATGTTCCAGAGAGGGAACACAGAAACAAGGGGACACAACTGGAAGCTGAAGACTCAGATGAGTCAAAGGGATGTTAGGAAGCATTTCTTCAGCCGCAGAGTAGTCAGGAAGTGGAATAGTCTAGAGAAAGATATAGTGGAGGCAGGAACCATACATAGTTTTAAGACGAGGTATGATAGAGCTCATGGAGCAGGGAGAGCAGAGACCCAGTAGCGGACAGCGAAGAGGCGGGGCCAGGAGCTGAGTCTCGACCCCTGCAACCACAATTAGGTGAGTACAATTAGGTGAGTACACACATACACACACACACACACACACACACACACACACACACACACACATACATACACACATATATTTCGCCATACTGTAAAAGTAACACATGATGTGAGGACTAGGAATCGAACCGGTGGCCTCGAATTTGTTAGTTAATGACCGTATCCACTATTAACGGAATTGGGGAACACTCCCGGTTACCGGCATCGAGTGAGCCTGCTGTTAGATCATCCCGGAACACTCCCGGTTACCGGCCTCAGGTTAGACTGCAGCTAGATCATCCCGGAACACTCCCGGTTACCGGCCTCAGGTGAGACTGCAGCTAGATAATCCCGGAACACTCCCGGTTACCGGCCTCAGGTGAGACTGCAGCTAGATCATCCCGGAACACTCCCGGTTACCGGCATCGGGTGAGACTGCAGCTAGATCATCCCGGAACACTCCCTGTTACCGGCATCGGGTGAGACTGCAGCTAGATCATCCCGGTTAGTGTTTAATCGGCAGAGGGTTTGTTGGCGACCTCCGAGAGCCGGAACTGCAGTAGAATGATGAGGTACGTGGCCACGAAACTGCAGATCTGCAACATACACACATCACGGATTATTAGAATTACAACACCTGGAGAATAGGAGGTAATCAGGTTTGATCTAAAAAAAAGGGAGGATATCTCAAAATTCATAGGTAAAGAGAGCTTCAGTGGCATCAAGGAACTATCAGTACAGAACGTGAGAGGCGCTGTGAGGTAGGAAAGAATGAGAAAAAGATAAAGCGATGGGGGAAAGGAAGAGTAATGGGGAGAAGAGAGAGTGAAATGAAGGTGAGAAGCATGAGAAAGTGAGAGAGAGAGTGAGGCTAAAGGAGAAAATCTCTTGGTGTTAGTGAGGAAGGTATTCACGAGTGCATACGTCAGCTTGTTGGGAGACCTGAAGCAGTGTGTCGGAAGTTAGGCACCTAAGAGTGTGTCAGAAAGTAAGAACCCAAGAGGTGTGTGTGTGTGTGTGTACTCACCTAATTGTACTCACCTAATTGTGATTCCAGTGGTCGATTCATAGCTCCTGGCCACACCCCTACTCAGATATGGAAAACTTAAGGAAATTAAAATTGTATCAGGGTACACAACAAATTCTAACCATACAATAGAGCGAAAAAGTAATGCGAAGGTCCTGGGAGTGATAATGTCAGAGGATCTCGCCTTCAAAGATCACAACATTGTATCTACCGCATCTGCTAGTAAAATAATAGGATGGATAATGAGAACATTCAAAACTAGGGACGCCAAGCCTATGATGAATCTCTTCAAATCGCTTTTTCTCTCTAGGCTGGAATACTGCTGTACTCTAACGGCCCCCTTCAAGGCTGGCAACATTGTTGAATTGGAGAGTGTACAAAGAACTTTCACAGCACACATATGTACGATAAGGCACCTAAATTACTGGGAACGGTTGAAGGTCCTTGATCTGTATTCCCTGGAACACAGGCGAGAGAGATACATGATAATATAAACTTGGAAAATCCTAGAGGGATTAGTACCAAACTTGAACACGAAAATCACTCCCTATGAAAGCAAAAGACTCGGCAGGAGATGCAACATTCCTCCATCGAAAAGCAGGGGCACCAGGAGTACATTGAGAGACAACAAAATAAGTGTTCGGGGCCCAGCATACATAAGGGGGATAACCAATAGACCCGTGGCTGTCTTCAAGAAGGCACTGAATAGACACCTAAAGTTATTACCTGACCAACCAAGCTGTGGTTCGTACGTCAGTCTGCGTGCGGCCAGCAGTAACAGTCTGGTTGATCAGACCCTGATCCACCATGATGTCTGGTCTCGGATCGAGCCGCGGGGGCGTTGACCCCCGTAACCCTCAGTCCCCACCCCTCCCATCACTAATAGTGAGACCAGTGAACTACCTTAATATTCAGGCCTCCCTACCACCCCTGTTCCACTTTGCTCTTGATCCTTTCTGACAGTGCTTCTTGTTTCTTCATCCTTCCATGTATGTGTGTGTGTGTGTGTACTCACCTAATTGTACTCACCTAATTGTGGTTGCATGGGGTCGAGACTCAGCTCCTGGCCCCGCCTCTTCGCTGTCCGCTACTGGGTCTCTGCTCTCCCTGCTCCATGAGCTTTATCATACCTCGTCTTAAAACTATGTATGGTTTCTGCCTCCACTATATCTTTCTCTAGACTATTCCACTTCCTGACTACTCTGTGGCTGAAGAAATGCTTCCTAACATCCCTTTGACTCATCTGAGTCTTCAGCTTCCAGTTGTGCCCCCTTGTTTCTGTGTTCCCTCTCTGGAACATCCTGTCCCTGTCTACCTTGTCGATTCCCCGCAGTATTTTGTATGTCGTTATCATGTCTCCTCTGACCCTTCTTTCCTCCAGTGTTGTTAGTCCTATTTCCCTCAACCTTTCTTCATAGGACAGACCCCTGAGTTGTGGAACTAGCCTTGTCGCAAACCTTTGCACTTTCTCTAGTTTCTTTACGTGCTTGACCAGGTGTGGGTTCCAGACTGGTGCTGCATATTCTAGTATGGGCCTGACGTACACGGTGTACAGTGTCTTGAACGATTCCTTGTTTAGGTAACGGAACGCTAATCTTAGGTGTGTGTGTGTGTGTGTGTGTGTGTGTGTGTGTGTGTGTGTTTAGTGTGTGTGTGTGTGTGTGTGTGTGTGTGTGTGTGTGTGTGTAGTGTACTCACCTAATTGTTGTTGCAGGGTTCAAGACTCAGCTCCTGAGTCTTGACCCCTGAGCTCCATGAGCTTTATCATACTTCGTCTTAAAGCTATGTATGGTTCCTGCTTCCGCTACATCACTTGCTAGACTATTCCACTTTCTGACAACTGTATTACTGAGTAAGTACTTCCTAACATCCATTTGACTCGTCTGAGTCTTCAACTTCCAATTGTGACCCCTTGTTTCTGTGTCCCCTCTCTTTAACATCCTGCTCCTGTCCACCTTATCTATTCCACGCAGTATTTTGTATGTCGTTATCATGTCTCCCCTAACCCTCCTTTCCTCCAGTGTCGTCTGGCCGATTTCCCTTAACCTTTCTTTGTAGGACATTCCCCTTATCTCCGGAACTAACCTTGTTGCAAAACTTTGCACTTTCTCTAATTTCTTGACATGTTTGACCAGGTGTGGGTTGCAAAGTGGTGTTGCATACTCCAGTATGGGCTTGACGTACACGGTGTACAGAGTCTTGAACGATTCCTTACTAAGGTATCGGAACGCTATTCTCAGGTTTGCCAGGCGCCCGTATGCTGCAGCAGTTATCTGGTTGATGTGCGCTTCCGGAGACGTGCTTGGTGTTATACTCACCCCAAGGTCTTTCTCCTTGAGTGAGGTTTTCAGTCTTTGGCCACCTAGCCTATACTCTGTCTGCGGTCTTCTTTGCACCTCATCGATCTTCATGACTTTGCATTTGGCGGGGTTAAATTCGAGAAGCCAGTTGCTGGACCAGGTGTCCTGCCTGTCCAGGTCTCTTTGAAGTCCTGCCTGGTCCTCGTCTGATTCAATTCTCCTCATTAACTTCACATCATCTGCTAACAGGGACACTACTGAGTCTATCTCTTCCATCATGTCATTTACTAATACCAAAAATAGCACTGGTCGTAGTACTGACCACTGTGGGACCCCGCAAGTCACAGTCGCCCACTGTGATTCCTCATCACGTTCCATGATTCGTTGCCTCCCTGTCAGGTATTCTCTGATCCATCACTGTGAGGGACAAGTGGAGTATAATTGAGGTTTAAGGTTGTTAGTCAGCCGGCGATCATTCACGGGTTCAGCTGGTGCTTCCCTCTAGCGGGCCGAGGCAGAAACCCCCTTTTCTGGTGAACAGTGAAACTGTGGAGAGTCACTACACCTCCACACTTCTCCTGATCAGGTAAGGTGCTCTACCAGGTGTATATTTTGTTTGTGGTTGTTTTATGGTTACCAGTAATTTCTTCCATCTTAAAGTGAACATGTTATCCTTTTTCTTTCTTAAGTGTTATGTTTGCTTACTTGTGGTAACCATTATTTATTTCTCTTTATCAGCTCTGCTGCTGGCCTGGTCAGCTGGTACAGACGCCAGTTTTGAAGGAGCTAGATGTACGTCTCTCTGACTTAGCTACTTTTGTCTACTCTTCCGCTTCTACGTCTTACGTACCACGACCAAGTGGCATTCGAGAATCCCTAACATCTGCCCAGGATAACCTTCCACCATCTCGTCTACACCAGAGACTCATCCTGGGCCTTATATTCTCCTACTCTACATCCTGCCAGAACCACAACGGCCTAATTCTTTTTTTTTTTTAATCTATTTTAAGTAAAATCTGAATAACTATTTGTATTCCTTAACCAAGAGTCATTATTTTTTTTTATTTTTTTTTTTCATTATACATTGTGCCTGATTCTCCAACTTTTGCACTAATCTCTTGTGAGGAATTGTGTCGAAGGCCTTCTTGAAATCCTTGAAAATACAATCAACCCACCCCTCTCTCTCATGTCTTACTTCTGTTACCTTGTCATAAAACTCCAGAAGGTTTGTGACACAGGATTTTTCTTCCATGAATCCGTGCTGGTTGTCATTTATAATTTTGTTCCGTTCCACGTGCTCTACCACTCTCCTGATAATCTTCTCCATGACTTTGCACACTATACACGTCAGTGACACTGATCTATAGTTCTTAAAAATGGTAACTACATTTGCCGTCTTCCATACCTCAGGTAGCTGCCCAGTTTCAAGGAATGTGTTGAAGATTGTGGTTAGTGGCACACACGGGGAGATGTTGTCCAGTCCCATCGCCTTTGAGGTATCAAGGTCACTTAGCAGGTTCTGCTCTTCCTCCTCAGTTGTGTGTATGTCATCCAACACTTGTTGGTATCTTCCTTGTTGGTGACTCTGTGCTGTCTTCCCAGAGTCCTTCCTGTCTCTACTGTAAATACTTCCTTAAATCTCCTAATGTGGCTATACAGCAGTTTCGGGTCAGACTTGACTTTCGATGCTATGTCATTCTCGTACTGTCGCTGGGCCTCCCTCCTTAACTGTGCATACTCGTTTCAGGCTCTTCTACTAATCTCCTTATTTTCCTGGGTCCTTTACCTTCTGTGTGTGTTTGTAGTGTGTGTGTGTGTGTAGTGTGTTAGTTACCATTTTGTCCTAGGCACATGTCGATTAGACACTAGGCCTGTTGTATGTATGTGTGTAAGGAAACACTACGAAATGTTTCCACCCCGCCGGGAATTGAACCCGGGACCTCCGTGCGTGAAGCGACAGCTTTAGCCACCAGGCCACCTGGGCGTGTGTGTACTCACCTATTTGTACACACCTATTTGTGGTTGCAGGGGTCGAGTCATAGCTCCTGGCCCCGCCTCTTCATTGATTGCTATTAGGTCCTCTCTCTCCCTGCTCCATGAGCTTTATCAAACCTCGTCTTAAAACTATATATGGTTCCTGCCTCCACTACGTCACTTTCTAGGCTATTCCACTTCCTGACAACTCTATGACTGAAGAAATACTTCCTAATATCTCTTTGACTCATAGGAGTCTTCAACTTCCAATTGTGACCCCTTGTTTCTGTGTCCCCTCTCTGGAACATCTTGTCTCTGTCCACCTTATCTATTCCTCGCAGTATTTTATATGTCGTTATGTCTCCCTAACCCTCCTGTCCTCTAGTGTCGTCAGGCCGATTTCCTTAACCTTCTTCGTAGGACAATCCCTTAGCTCTGGGACTAGTCTTGTTGCAAACCTTTGCACTTTCTCTAATTTCTTGACGTGCTTGACCAGGTGTGGGTTCCAGACTGGTGCTGCATAC
>WNWK01041341.1:0-16497 GCA_009830355.1 Cherax destructor | reverse complement strand
ACGACAAGGAGCCCCTTAAAGAGGCTTGGACCCTGAAAGGGTTAAGTATGGTCAGTATACGATAGAGTAGTTTTCTTGGAGTGATAATACTGTAGAGTATATGGACTTACATAAGAGTTAACAGGTAGCTAGGACTGATGTCCTTCATTACCATCCACTGTATCAGGGTTTGATACAATGTCACAATTGTATCTGACGGATATTATATATTCATGTACCTCTCTAAATATCAGAACTATTATGATTATTATTATTATAATCAAACAGAAGCGCTAAACCACAGGGGTTATACAGCAGAACTATTATGAGATACGCTGTAAACACTGTAGGTAAATAAATACAGTACTCAACATAGATAATTATTATTGCATTCGTAAACAATAAAGAAATGTATTTTTTTTTTTTTAATTTTAGAAAATTTAGCTAAATGTTTTGAAATTTCTTAAAAATAAACTGCCACTACAACTAGATATGTATATAAAAATAATTATTGAATGCATAACTTATTTTATGCAATCAAAATCATGTTAATTTACTAAACTAGACAATAATAAAATAATATTACTCATCTCACCATTATTTGTGTCTATTCCAAACTATATTCCACATAAGTTGTATTCTTAAAAAATAATATAATTATCACTCGTGCAATGATCAATCACAGAAACGGTTCACACCCATAAAAAAATAACCAGATTATCCACATTTAATAAACTTCATGGAATACCAGATATATTGGTACATTATGTATACAGTGGACCCTCTGTTTTCGTCGATCTCCGTTATCGCCGATTTCAGTTTTTGACGACTTTTTTTGTCAAAATATTGGCTCCATTTTTGCCGACTGGCTCCATTTTCGTCGATGGTACGGAACCTGTCCAGTTCCCAGCGCGCATACAAAGCCCACAAGTCCGCCTCCCACACACATTCTCAGGCAGTATAGCATTGTTTCTGGTTGAGTGAACATTATCCTGTGAGTTCATACAAAACATTTCTTAATAATCCATTGTTTTTGGCCCTTGATTATTGTGTGTGACTACTAAATAAGCCACCATGGGCCCAGAGAAAGCTCCTAGTGCCAGTCCTTTGGTAAAGAAAGTGAGGAACACCATAGAAGTGAAGAAAGAAATCATAGAAAAATATGATAGTGGCATATGTATTGCCGAGCTCGGCAGGATATACAATAAGGCCCCATCAACTATCAGTTCCACTGTGGCGAAGAGAAACGAAATCACGGAAGCTGATGTTGCGAAAGGGGTGAACACGATAACGAAACAGAGACCACAAACAATTGAAAATATGGAGAAATTGTTGTTGGTATGGATAAACCAAAAACAGAGAGCGGGTGATAGTGTTGTGCAATCCATCATTTGTGAAAAAGCAAGGCAGTTGCATGCCGATCTTGTCAAGAAAATGCCTGGAACCAGTGCTGATCTTGGTGAATTTAAGGCCAGCAAAGGCTGGTTCGAAAAATTCGAGAAGAGAAGTGGCATACACAGTGTTGTAAGGCATGGTGAGGGTGCCAGTTCAGACAAACATGCAGCTGAAAAATTTGTGCGCGAATTCAAAGAATATGCACAGGCTGAAAAATTTGAACCCCAACAAGTGTTTGTGACAAAACAGGCCTGTTTTGGAAGAAAATGCCAAAGAGGACCTACATCACGCAAGAGGAAAAGGCACTGCCAGGACACAAGCCTATGAAAAGCAGGCAAACTCTCTTGTTCAGTAGTAATGCTAGTGGGGATTTCAAATTGAAGCCTTTCCTTGTGTATCACTCTGAAAATCCCAGTGTGTTCAAGAAAAACAGTGTCGTCAAGACTAAATTGTGTGATGTGGAAGGCATGGGTCACAAGGGAAATTTTCCTTGACTGGTTTAATGAAGTGTTTGACCCAAGTGTGAAGAAATACCTCCTGGGAAAACAAATTGCCACTCAAGTGCCTCCTGGTAATGGACAATGCTTCTGGTCATCCTCCAGACTTGGAAGACCAATTGTCTAAGGAATTCAGTTTTGTAACAGTGAAGTTCTTGCCTCCTAACACCACTCCTCTCATCCAGCCCATGGACCAGCAGATCACTGCAAACTTAAAAAAAACTCTACACCAAAGCAATGTTTCAAAGGTGCTTTGAAGTGACCTTGGACACTGAATTGACCCTAAGAGAGTTCTGGAGGGATCATTTCAATATCTTCAATTGCATAAGCCTTATCGATAAGGCTTGGGAGGGAGTGACTTCCAGGACGATGAACTCTGCTTGGAGAAAGTTGTGGCCAGATTGTGTCCAAGAGAGGGATTTTGAAGGGTTTGGGGCTGACCCTGAGGAGCCTATGCCAGTCGTGGAAAGTATTGTGGCATTGGGGAATTGCATGGGGTTGGATGTGAGTGGCGAGGATGTGGAAGAGTTGGTGGAGGACCACAATGAAGAGCTAACCACAGAAGAGCTGCAAGAGCTTGAACTGTAACACCATTAAACCACAACTCAGGAAATTGCTTCACTGGAGGAGGAAGAGAGATGAAAGAAGGTGCCTTCTTCAAAGATTAAGGAGATTTGTGCAATGTGGACTACGATGCATTCATTTGTGGAGGAACATCACCCTGACAATGATGTTGCAAGCTGTCTCGGCAACATGTACAATGACAATCTCTTGTCCCATTTTAGGGACATTTTAAAGAGATGCCAGAAACAGAGCTCTCTGGACAGATATTTAGTGCCACAGGTGTGCAGTGACTCTCAAGCTGGTCCTAGTGGCAGTAAAAGACAAAGAAGGGAAGTGACCCTAGACAAGGACTTGGTACATAGAGTCCTTATGGAGGGGGATTTACCTTCCAAAGAATAGCCTCTCTTCCCTCTCCCCTCCTCCCTGTCTTCCATCCAGCAACATCAGTCTTCAATAAAGGTAAGTGTCATGTTGAATGTTCATTCTTTTGTGCATGTAAATCTATCTTTAATTATTATTATTATAATCAAATAAACCACAGGGGTATCTATCTTTAAGACCCCCCAAAAAAAAATTTTTAATACTTCTGGGTGTCTGGAACAGATTAATTGGATTTACATTATTTCTTATAGAGGAAATAGTTTCAGTTTTCGCCGATTTCCATTTTCGTCGATCTCTCTGGAATGGATTAAACACGAAAATGGAGGGTACACTGTACTTTGTATTTACACAACTTTATTGTCAATGTAAATAAGTGTACCATAAGCCTCATAAATGCTGTTGTAGATCCATGATTAAACTATTCAAAGTAACCACCCACCTATATACACTCTTAAATGCTATTTAGTAACCCATAAACAGCCCTTTATATATTGCCTATTCAATTTGGACTGCTAAATATTAAAACATTTTTTCAGACAAGTGGAAAATTAGCTAAAATTATTAAGGAAAACTTGTGTGAATAGTGTATATAGAAACATATTCCTATTGTAAACTACTGCAAATCAGTTTAGATGAAGACAAGGGTTTTGACAATTGTAAGTCCTATTCTCAGCTGTCGTATCTGAGCTCCTCTGCAAAGACAGTGATTATGTATGAGTGTGGTGAAAGTGTTGAATGATGATGAAAGTATTTTCTTTTTGGGTCACCCTGCCTCGGTGGGAGACGGCCGACTTGTTGAAAAAAAAAAAAAGTCCTAAAAGTATAAATGCCACAATTCACACTTTCTATTATTGCTCTATAGTGCTTTAAATTAACATAAACCTTCATACTCGATATTAATGTATATCATACTGACAAGTATTAGAAGACACAAAATGCAATCACCTAAGACATGTTTAATAGGAATGTCTTAGGTGATTGCAACCTTCATATTGCTATCTTAATAAGTGGTTTAATATTTAAAATATAGTAATACATCTCTTACTTCAAATAATTTATGCACAGGGATGTCAGACTTCTTATGAAGATGAGAAAATAGCATTTGGATTAGATTCTCTTACTGTAATTGAAATTCAGAATATGTGCTCTTAAGAAAAAAGGAGAAAATTTATTGTAATAGTAAAGTAAATTTTATTTCATTGCATTTTTACATAGATATTGGTAGTTACAATTATAAACTGAAGTGCAAGGAGAGCCACTGACATGCCATGGCATTAGGGGCAGCTTAACCCTTTGGGGGTCCAAGGGGGGTCTCTGAAACTCGTTCTCAGGGTCCACGAATTTAAAAAAAAAAAAAAAAATTATTTTTTCTTATGGAATGATAGAGAATCTTTTTCCGATCATAACGATTCAAAAATTATGAAATTTGATCGAAAACTAACGGAATTATGCTTTCGCGAAGTTAGCGGTAGCCATGACACTTACGCATCGGCGATTTCGCCCACTTTGAGCCCTATTTTCGGCAAATTCCAATGTTTCAGTCTACTAAAATTATAGCTATTTCGCTACAACTCCATTTCCACTATCGATTGAGTACAAGAAACCGCCTATTTACCAATTTCAACTACCCAAAATAGTGGTCAGAAAATGGCAATTTGGCCAATTTCACACAAATTTCAAACGATGCCAATTTCAAAATAGGATCCATAATAAACAAGACAGACATTCCTGGCACTAAAATAACATCTTCTCTGTTCATTAGTTACGTCTCCAGGCCCCTCTTACATTACTTTTGCTTTCCATTTTGAATTTTTATTCTCACAAAAAATAGAAGATTTATTGGTATGTATATAACTGCATCATTGTAAAAATGGTATAAATAATATCAGAGCACTTGTGCATGAATATTAGACTCACCAGTTGATGTGTATTGGACGCATGGTGGGATTTGTTTACTCTTGAACATCGTCAAAAATCGAACATTTTCGCTACTTTGAGCTCAATTTCAAGGTACTTGTTATTGTCAAACCAATCAAAATCATCTCTATTTCTGTAATATGTATTCCATTCTATCAAATAAGAACAAGAAAACGAGAATACAACAATAAATACCATACGAAAATAGACTGCAAAGTCGCTGTTTTAAACCAAAAACATGGTCAGAGTTTTTTTTTCCTCATTATGCACTGTGGTGTGCAGGAATTTTTTTATACTGCGCACACTGACCGCACAGACCCATTCTATCACATCTAGGCCTAACAGTCTGTTTCTGCTTGATTTGAGGGCGCTAGAATTTAGGCGTACTAGTACGTCAATAACCCCAGTGCGTAAGACGTACTAGTACGACCAAAACCCCGAAAGGGTTAATCTAATGACTTATAGACTATGTATATAATATTAGGGAAATTGATTGAGTTTATTCTAGTTATAAATTTGATTTCAAATTACAATATGATGATGATATAATGTTATAATTACAATATGATGATATTAAATTGTAACAAGTGTTTAGGAGGATGGTAATATAATATTGAGATTATCTTAAGGAAAAAACATTGAGCATTTTTGAAAGTAGTTTATAGTATGAGGATTTAGTTTTGGGTGAGTAGGGTGTAAATATAATATAAACATATTAGTAAAACTTGAAATTGTATTATGGGATAATAATATTGAGCATTTTTTAAAGTAGTTTACAGTATGAATATTTAGTTTAGGGTGAGGAGGTGGTTTTTGAGAAGAGTCTTAAATTGATTTTCAGACAAGCTTATCTTAATATATACTGGTAATGAATTCCAGATTCTGGGGCCCTTTATGTGCATAGAATTTTTACATAGGTTGATATGGACTCGGGGTACAGTGGACCCCCGGCTAATGAACACCCCGGAAATCGTACAATTATGTAAGTACAGTGGTCCCTCGGTTTTCGTGCATCTCCAAATTCGAACATTTATGTAAGTGTATTTTCGTAAGTGCTGTTGCAAGTGTATTTTTGGGGGTCTGAAATAGGCTAACCTACGTGACATTATTTCTTAAGGAAGTAAATTCGTTCGGTAATGGCACTTGAGCAGCATTCTGGAACGAATTTTCGGCGAAAACCGAGGGACCACTGTATAATATTGTAAATGCTTGTGGAAGTGTATTTTTGGTGGTCTGAAATAGACTAACCTACGTGACATTATTTCTTAAGGACGTAAATTCGTTCGGTAATGGCACTTGAGCAGGCTTCTGGAATGAATTTTGTTCATTAGCCGGGGGTCCACTGTATATCAAAAAGTGATCTGTGTCTTGTATTGTGGTAATGGGTCCTATTAAAGTTGATGAGGAGAATTTTGAGCGGAGGGTTTATATTAGAGTGTAGAGTTTTATGTATGTAATAGGCACAAGAATACATATGAATGTTCTTTACGGTGAGTAGTTTTAGACTTTTGAATATTAGTGGAGTATGCTGTCTAGAGTGGGAATTTATCATTCTGACTGCAGCCTTTTGCTGGGTTATGAGTGGTCTAAGGTGATTTAATGTTGTTGATCCCCATGCACAGATTCCATAGGTGAGATAAGGGTAGATAAGTGAATGATATAGTGCAAGGAGAGCTGATTGTGGCACATAATAGCATATCTTTGATAATATGCCTAATGTCTTTGAGATTTTCTTGGAAATATGTTGTATGTGTGTTTGGAATTTAAGGTTACTGTCAAGGTGGATTCCTGGGAATTTTCCCTCTGTGAGTCTTGTGATAGGTGAACCATTGAGCGTTATGTTAAGTGGAACATTTGTGGCTTTGTTTCCAAACTGTATGAAGTAGGTCTTGTCAGTATTGAGAGTAAGCTTGTTTGTCGTCATCCATGCTGATATTTTCTGTAATTCGGCATTAACAGTGTTGGCCAGTATGACTGGATTTGGGTGAGAGAAGACATATGTTGTGTCATCTGCAAATAATATGGGTTTGAGTAGTTGTGATGCATTTGGTAGGTCATTAATGTAAATGAGGAATAGGAGTGGCCCCAGGACACTTCCTTGAGGGACTCCGACTGTAATTTGTTGTGTGGAAGAGTTCGCTCCATTCGTGTACACATATTTTGGTAAACATACTGTCCTGTTTGAAAAGCTTAAGAATTATAGAATTTTCTCTAACTGTGAAAATTTGTTTTTTTCCTATTTAAAAAACAAATAGTAGTACCTCAGTATACGTCCTTAATCCGTTCCAGGACCTTGGTCTTATACCAAACAGGACGTATACCAAACAAATTTTCCCATAAGAAATATAGGGAAAATGATTAATCCGTTACCATGAAAAAAAAATCCTATTGTTATTGGCATATTATACATTGATGGGGTTGTATAAAATAAACACTGTTAAATATTAAAATATGTAATTTAAACACTGCTTAATACTAAAATACATACATAAATACAAAAGAATTAGATGAAATAAATGCAAATTTAACCTCACTTTACTTAGTTGAAAAGAGTCGAGTGCCTACTAGGATAGTGCTGAGAATGGAGGAGGAGGAAATGTTATTGTTTGGAAGGAGAGTCCCCTTCTATTTTCTGTCTCTTTTCCCTATTTGGATCTGGTTGAAGCTCACCAGGTTTGACTTTTACTAAAAATCTGTCCAAAGAACTTTGCTTCTGCCTTCTCCTCAGGATTTTTCGGAAATATGACATTGTCTGGTCATTCCAGACAATGCTATTACGGCTTGTTTGGGCTTTGTTGGGGTGGTACTTCTCTGCAAAGTTTTTGACGTCCATCCATTTGGCAAAGATTTCCGTGATTAATGAAGTAGGGGCTTCCTCTATCTCCTCTTCCGAGCCTGAAGAGAGTGCATCCATCTTAGTCTTGTGCTCCTTCTAAAGTTCCTGCAGCTCCTCAGTGGTCAGCTCTTCCCTATGCCCCTCCACTAACTCCTCCACATCACCATCACTCACATCCAGACCCATGGACCTGCCCAGAGAGACAATATCCTCCACTATAGACACAGCCTCAAAGCCCTCAAAGTCACTTTCAGCCACTGCTTCTGGCCACAAATTCCTCCAAGCAGAGTTCATTGTTCTGTATGAAACTTCCTGCCAGGCTTTGTCAATGAGAATTATGCAATGGGCGATAGTAAAGTGATCTTTCCAAAACTCTCTCAGGGTTAACTCTGTGTCAGAGGTCACTTTAAAGCACCTCTGGAATAGTGCTTTAGTGTAGAGTTTCTTGAAATTACTGATGACCTGTTGATCCATGGGCTGAATGAGAGGAGTCGTCTTAGGGGGGAGAAACTTTACAGTGATGAAGTCAAACTCTGGCAGCACATAGCGCGTGGTGTTGTGACTCATTCTGACCCATACAAGTTCTAGCACGCGAGTCGTATTCCAAACAAAGGTCATATACCAAGCAAAAATTTTTGCGTCCAAACAGGACGTATACCAAGTTGGACTTATTCCAAAATGGACGTATACCGAGGTACCATTGTACTAATTAAAAACTTTGAATAATACCAAATGTGAGAAATCATTTATCATCAGCCATATGCTGGCCAAGACCATGAGATGATGGGTATATTTTCAGCAGAAAAAAAAACCAGTTATGTTAGGTTTTTTCAGATTTCAATAGTTAGGTATACTTTTGATATACCTTTGACTGGTTCCAAGTTATCTACCTTCACAGCCTGGCCTTGAGCCAAGTTGTATGGTGCTTGTCTAGTCAATCAGGATGCTGCTGCTAGCAGCCTGCTGGCCTACATATCCTGGTTGATCCAGCAATTGGCAGAGGTACTTGTCAAGTTTCCTCTTGAAGACTTCTACACTTGTCCCAGCAGTGTTTCTGATATCTTCAGGTAAGATGTTAAATAGTCTAAACTAGTCTGATGTTGAAACAATGTTCTCTTACTATACCCACAGCACCTCTTCTTTTCACTGAATTTATTTTACATTTTCACCTATCATACACAGTCACCAAGTGCAAGAATCACCAACTGTACAACTAAGCACACAACTATGTCAGACATGCATTCATGAATTAAGTAAATACATGAATTTGTATCATACCTTAACAAAACACAATCAAAGTGTAAGTACTCTATCAATATTTAATTTACCATTGTGTTTTGACTTTTTATTACACTTTTTATCTAAATAAAGTAATTTAAACTTTTCAATAATTATGGTAAATATAATTAAAAACTAGCTACACATTTTAATGGAATAAACCCTTAGCAAGACTGAGTTGTCTTGCTGTTTGGCAGTTAGGTTTATTTGAACCAAACTATTCACTGAATAATGACCCTTGAGGCATTCACAGTCCTTCAGTCATTGTTAACACCTCAACCCAACAAGCCCTGGAAATGCTGAAACCCTTTAACCTAACAAAGACCATAAAAATGTCACAACTCTTCAACCAACAAAAAACACACTGCTATAATATTATTTTTTTAATATTTATTAATATTTGTCAGAAAAATATCATTTTGCTCTCTTATAACAAGAGGAGTAAAGATCTGTACAACACATGGCACATTTATTTTAAAGGTCGTCTTATGATTGGTAATACAGTGGACAACCATAATTACCAACCAGCATTACCAATGATTTTTGTGATTTATGGAGTGAATAACATGAAAAAATCAAACATCCTACTTCAAAAAATAATAAATTTCCTTACCTAACATTATAGTTTTTGTTGCCTGTTGATCTGGAACAGTGTAGAGGGGGTTAATATGGTCCTACACAATGCCTCTACAAACATGTGGCAAGCAGTACTCTTATCATTTACTACCACAATCACCTACCTGCATTACCTACCACCATCACCTTTAATTTCTAGACCTGGGGAAAGCTGGTTGCTAACTGAGTTCAAGTGTGTACATCTTTCATAACATTACTAGTACTATACAACACCTGGATATCTTTATTTTGAAGACATTTTGCCAACCAGTGGTTTGTTAATTCAATACAGAGTTTATTAACTGAAGGTGGTTTATTTTTTCTATAAAAATGGGAAGCAGAGCTCAGCCTGGCATGAACATATATGAACCACAAAAACCACCACTACCCACAACACAATCTCAACTTCACTTCAACACTCCTCGTTGAAATATGTTGCTACAGAAATGTATAGAGATGGTTCATGTGGCCCTTAACCTTTTCACTGTCCAGACCATCAAAATTAATATTGCTCTGTGTCCACTTTAAAAAAAAAATCTGAAGGAAATGACTGCAAAAGTATAAAATTTGATGGGAAACTTACGGAATTACACAGGAGCAAAGTTAGCAGTCTCGGCACAATTTATGCATTGGATTTTTGCCAAATTTGAGTCCTATTTTAAGCCAATTATATTACTCCATTCGACCAAATTCTTAGCTATTTCACTAGGATACCTTCTATTGTATTGACTGATAAAAGAAACCACCCATTCAACTAGTATTTTAACAGCCCTATAGTGCACAGGACTTTGTAATTAGGACAATTTTACACAAAATTAAAAAAATACAAATTTAAAAATAGAGTACAAAATAAACAATGTAGACATTCCTGGCACTAAAACAACATTTCGTCTGTTTAATCATGTCCCCAGGACTTTCTTATTTTACACCTGTCTTCCATTCTGAATGCGAGTAAATCTTTTATTTTTGTGATAATAAAATACAAGTACCATCCGACTTACGACCGAGCTTAGTTCCGACCAACCGGTTGTAAGTCAAAATGGACGCAAGTCGAATCTTAGAAAATTGCCAACATAAGCCGAATAAAAATTCATTATGTGAATAAAAAATCAAAATGGAATTAATTTGTAAAGCCTGAAAACATAACTAATGAACAGAGAAAATGTTAGTTTAGTGCCAGGAATGCCTGCATTGTTTATTCTGGACCCTATTTTGAAATTGGAATATTTTGAACTTTGTGTTAAATTGGCCAAATTACCAATTTCCGATCACTTTATTGTATAGTTAAAACAGTTGACTGGGTGATTTATTGTGCTCAATCGATAAAATAGAAGTAATACTAGCAAAATAGCTAAGAATTTGGTCGACTGGAATTATGTAATTGGCCTAAAATGGGAGTCAAAGTTGGCAAAATCGCCGATGCGTAAATATCGCTGACACATCAAAATTCGCGACAGCATAATTTCGTCAATTTTCCATCAAATTTCATACCTTCAGAAAAAGATTCTCTACCATTTCATAAGAAAAGATAACAAAATTTTTTTTTTAAATTCTTGGACCCTGGCTGTCACTCTGAGATTTGGCCAGACCTGAAAGGGTTAATATATGCTGAAGACAAATTTGAAGCTAGCAGAGTCTGATTTCAAAGGTTTAGGGAAAGAAGCCAACTTCACAATATCAAAGTGCAGTGAAGCAGCAAGCACTGACACTGTAGCTGCAGAAAATAATCCACATGAGCTAGCTGGGATAATCGAATGTGGTAGATATACCAAGTAACAGATTTTTAATGTGGATAAAATTGCATTATTTCGGAAGATGCTCTCTAAGACATTTATTGCTAAAGAAGAGAAGTCAATGTCTGGCTTCAAAGCGGCAAAAGACAAACAAACAAACTTTATTTCTTTCTGTGGTATCAAATATGTACAGTGGAACCTCGGTTTTCGTACGCCCCAGTTTTCATAGGATTCGGTTTTCGACAACTTTTTCTGCCAAAATTTTGTCCCAGTTTTCGTACATCACCTCGGTTTTCGTAGAGTTGAAAATGGTCTGTACCAAACGCGTCCGCTTGCCCGCCCGTGTCACTCAGCCACTCAAGCGCCAAGTGACTCAGTCTACCTTTGTTTATCGTTGAGTGAGCATCACCCCGCACGTTCATCAGAAACATTTCACAATAATCCATTGTTTTTTGTGCTTGTTTATTTAGTGCGACTGCTAAATAAGCCACCATGGGGCCAAAGAAAGTTCCGAGTGCCAGCCCATTGATAAAAAAGGCGAGAAACACGATAGAATTCAAAAAAGAAGTTGTAGCTAAGTACGGAATCTATTGTGTCTTTGGGGAAGTCCATGGAGTTGGATGTGAGTGGCCAGGATGTGAAAGAGTTGGTGGACGACCGCAGGGAAGAGCTAACCACGGAAGAGCTGCAACACCTTCACCTGGAACAGCAACAGACTGCAGCTGAGGAAATTGCTTCAGAGGAGGAAGAGAGGGGAGAATGTGCCTTCTTTAGTGATTAAGGACATGTGTGCAAAGTGGAATGAGTTGCAAAGTTTTGTGGAGAAATATCACCCTAACAAAGTTGTTGCAAGCCGTGTCTGTAACATGTTCAATGACAATGCCTTGTCCTATTTTAGGCAAATCTTAAAGAGACGCCAGAAACAGAGCTCTCTGGACAGATTTTTTTGTGCGACAGGGGTACAGTGACTCTCAAGCCAGTCCTAGTGCCAGTAAAAGACAAAAAAGGGAAGTAACCCTGGATAGGGTCTTTTATACCTGAAGTCCTTGTGGAAGGGGATTCCCCTTCCAAACAATAACCTGTCCTCCTCCCTCTCCTCTCCTCTCCTCACCGTCTTCCATACACCAACAAGAGTCTTCAATAAAGGTAAAAGTGATGTTAAATGTTCATTTATCCATTTCATTAGTCATTTATATTTATTTCTCATTGTTTTCTGAATGTAAAACTATAGGTATTCTCTATAAAATGTATTTTTTGTTAATATTTTTGGGTGTCTGGAACGGATTAATTGGATTTACATTATTTCTTATGGGAAATATTGCTTCAATTCGGTTTTTGTCAGACTTTTTCTGGAACGAATTAATCGCGAAAACCAAGGTTCCACTGTAGTAGTTTTACATGTAATGAAATATTGTTAAGCACAAACAATTAAGATGGTAATACTCTTGCTAGGGACTAATACTACTCACCACTCACTACAAGCTAAAGATAAAAATATTTTAAGGCAAGTAATGAGTGTATTGAACAGGTACTCCTCACTAAACGACCACGTTCCATTCCTAAGAGTAGGTTGGTAAGCGAACTGGTCATTAAGTGAGGAGCCGCCCCTTACTGATATTTCAAGCATACTATACTGGTAGTGGGTTTGTGTCAGCAGTCTTTAGATATTGCTTAAATGTCACCTTTGCACCATTTATAACATTTTTAGTATATTAAGAATAGAACTGAGCATATAAAACAATAAAAAAGTAAAATACACATACACTACACTCATTACTTACCTTAAAATATTTGTAGTCTTAATGTAGGGTGAGAGGTGAATAGTATTTATTGTAGGAAGAGGAAGAAGAGGAAAGAATGGAAGAAGTACAAAAGTTCACTGTAAAGGGGGTTAGCTGACGTGTCCTCGAAAGTTTGTATTGTGGTAAACGTTCACAAATGTATGAGTGTGAACCAACTGTAAGCGTACAGGAATTAATACACGTTCGTCTTTGTTTACACAGGTAAAAGATTATAATCAATATACTACAGTCATCCCTTGGTTTTCAATTTTAATCCGTTCCAGATGGATCGGCTAAAACCAAAATCGGTGAAAACCAAAACTATTTTCCCCATAAGAAATAATGGAAATTCAATTAATCCGTTCCAGAAACCCAGAAGTTTGGAAAAAAAAAATTGGGGGCCTTAAAGATGGATTTACATGCACAAATGAATGAACCCTATGTGGCACTTATCTTTATTGAAGACTGATGTTGCTGGATGGAAGAGAGGGAGGAGGGGAGAGGAGAGAGACCCTATTTTTTGGAAGGGGAATACCCTTCCATAAGGAATTTAGGTACCAAGTCCTTATCCGGGGTCACTTCCCTGCATGCCTGCTACACTCCCTCCCTGCCTGCTGCACTCCCTGCATACCTGCTACACTCCCTGCATACATGCTACACTCCCTGCATACATGCTACACTCCCTGCATATATGCTACACTCCCTGCATACATGCTACACTCCTGCATACATGCTACACTCCCTGCATACATGCTACACTCCCTGCATACATGCTACACTCTTAAACTCCATCATGTTTCTCACTTTCTTTACCAAAGGACTGGCACTAGGAGCTTTCTTTGGGCCCATGGTAGCTTATTTAGTAGTCACACACAATAATCAAGGGCCAAAAACAATGAATTGTTAATAAATGTTTTGTATGAACTCCTGGGATGATGTTCACTCAAGCATAAACAATGCTACACTGCGTGACAATGTGCGTGGGTGGTGGTCTAGCTGCCTTTGTATGTGCGGGGCACTGGTGGACAGGTTCCATACTATCAGTGAAAACTGAGACAATCGGTGAAAACCGAGACAATTTTTCCATGAAAAAAGTGATTGAAAACCAAAATCGGTGAAAACTGAGACAATTGAAAACCAAGGGATGACTGTACAGTGGTACCTCGAGTTACGAGCTTAATTCGTTCCAGACGGCTATTCAAGTGCCGATACCGAAGGGATTTTTTCCCATAAGAAATAATGAAAATTACATTAATCCATTTCAGACCCCCAAAAATACACTTACAAAAGCACCTACAAAAATACACTTACATAATTATTCGAGTTGGGAGCTGCTCGTAAGTAGAGGTACCACTGTATACAGTGGACCCCCGGTTTACGTACTGCTCCAAACTCGAACAATTATGTAAGTGTATATTTGTAAGTGCTTTAGTAAGTGTATTTTTGGGGGTCTAAAAGGACTAATATAATTTACATTATTCCTTATGGGAACAAATTCGTTTGGTAACGGCACTTGAACAGCATTCTGGAACGAATTAATTATGTAAACCGGGGGTCCACTGTACTTACTCCTAATACATGTAATCCTCTCAGACGTTAATCAATCCATTGTGTCCACTTTAGGTTAATAATCAAGCCTGTAATTCCTCTCTATCAAACTTATTTAAATCATATACGTACCATGAACAATAGAATATTCAATTCTCTTGTATTCATTGTAAACTTCTAAATTTAAAATTATACTCACCTAAGTGACTACAGTAGGGCCCCGCTTTAAGGCATTTCGCTTTACAGCATTCCGCTAATACGGACATTTCAAATTATGACCAAAACTCACTATACGGCTCCCCCACCTGACTTTCTAATACGGTCACCGCACCCCACCTGGTTTGTTTACTTTCTCCGCGAGTACTGCGTCTCTCCATTATGTCTGGAAACTTGCCAAAATTTCAAGTGTTTTAAAGTTATTTCATATTTTATACAGTGGACCCCTGGTTTTCGTTATTTTTTCGTTCCAGAATGCTGTTCAAGTGCCATTACCAAACGAATTTATTCCCATAAGGAATAATGTAAAGTAGACTAGTCCTTTTAGACCCCCAAAAATACACTTGCAAAAGCATTTAAAAAAATACACTTACATAAAAGGACGAGTTTGGAGCAGGACGAACACCGGGGGTCCACTGTATATACAGTGGACCCTCACTATTCAAACTCTCCAAAACTCACCCTCATTCCAGAATGCTGTTCAAGTGCTGTTACCAAACGAATTTATTCCCATAAGGAATGATGTAAATTACAGTGGACCCCCGAGTTTCAGCCATAATTCATTCCAGAATGCTGCCCAAGTGCCATTACCGAACGAATTTACTCCCTTAAGGAATAATGTCAAGTAGGTTAGTCCATTTCAGACCCCCAAAAATACACTTACAATATTACACTTACATAATTGTTCGATTTCCGAGGTGACCGAAACTCGGGGGTCCACTGTAGTTTAGTCCATTTCAGACCCCCAAAAATACACTTATAAAAGCACTTACAATAATAAACTTACATAAAAGGGTGAGTTTTGGAGTGTTCGAATAGCGAGGGTCCACTGTACTCTGATAATTGTGGGGGAATGTACAAGTAAATGGACTGTAAATGAAGCTACTTAGCTTCATAATCTGGAACACCAGCTCCATAGAAGTGTTCTCTCAATAAGGTGAGATAGTCTTCTCGCCAAATTTTCTCCCAGCATTCAATCACTTTATTAAGGTGTTTGAATGTCTGAGTTGCTCAGGTTCGAAATGAGTAGGATCCTCTATGATTTCTTTATCATTCATTGGAGGAACAGGTTCGAGCCTTCTGCCATGTAGTAAATGAGATGGACTTAACACTTCTAAATTGTCCAGATCATCGGTAACATACGTTAAAGGTCTGTTGTTGACTCTATTTTCTATTTCAGTTACGACTGTACGAAATTCTTCTAAGTCGATTATCTGACGATGAAGAGTCTTCCTTAAACAACGTTTTATAATGCCTATCATTCTTTCGTAAAATCTGCCGTGCCATGGGGATTTAGGAGGAATGAATCTCCAACGACAATTACGTTGATTCAGCATCTGTTGTACTTCTGGCTGCTCAAAAATCTTGTCTATGTAAGCAGCACCAGCAACAAAATTCGTTGCATTGTCTGATATGATCAGCCTGGGACATGCCCTTCTGGCTGCAAACCTTCTAAATAATTTAATAAAGGTTTCAGCAGACATATCTGTGGCTACTTCTAGATGTACTGCTCTAGTCGTAGCACAATTGAACAAACAGATGTACACCTTGATAGGAACTTTGTCAACTGTTTTAGTTAAAATTATTGGTCCTGTGTAATCTACACCTGTCACCTCAAATGGAGTGACATGACATACTCTTTCAGAAGGGTATGGAGGTGGACCTGGATACTGACATACTCACATATCATAATGACCACAAGTAATACAGTCCCTTATTTGTTTCTTCACACTTTGTCGACCTTGAGGTATCCAGTA
>WNWK01041340.1:0-16497 GCA_009830355.1 Cherax destructor | reverse complement strand
TAAAAGGGCTGCAAGGGAAATGTTGAAGCCAAGGCACAGATCAAGGACGCCTCCATAGATATGTGGGGTTTAAGGTCACCTAATTTCACATTATCATGACTATTTACAGTGACAACAGTTGGTTACCATTACGATTACCAAACTGTGAGTTTCCAATGCTTTTTGGTCTTGCATTTTAATCTCCAATAATAATTGTAGGTTCAGACTGAGCACAAGTTGGGGATCCAAAAATTAAACCTTATCAGCAGGAAAGCAACAAGTTAAATATGTTGAGAGCAGAGTTCCAATATAAATCCTAACACCATGGTACTTAATCGTTGAAAAAGGGCACCTTCTTCCACCTTTCTTCCTTCTCCTCTGAAGCAATTTCCTAAAGATCTGCTTTGATGTTTGCAGCTCAAGCTCTTGCAGCTCTTCAGTGGTTAGATCTTCATTGTGGTCCTCCACCAACTCTTCCACATTCTGGCTACTCACATCCAACCCTATGGAAGTCCCCAATGGCACAATACTTTCCACAACTTCCATAGGCTCAGCCCAAAACCCTTCAAAATCCCTCTCTTGGACACAATCTGGCCACAACTTTTTCAAGCAGAGTTCATCGTCCTGAAGTCACTCCCTGCCAAGCTTTATCTATAAGGCCTATGCAATGGAAGATATTGAAGTGATCCTTCCAGAACTCTTTAGGGTCAATGCAGTGTCATTGGTCACATCAAAGCACCTTTGAAACATTGCTTTTATGTACAGTTTTTGAAGTTTGCAATGACCTGCTGGTCCATGAGCTGGATGAGAGGAGTGGTGTTAGGAGGCAAGAACTTCACTGTTACAAATTTGAATTCCTTAGACAATTGGTCTTCCAAGTCTGGAGGATGAGCAGGTGCATTCTCCATTACCAGGAGGCACTGGAGTCCCAATTTATTATCCAATAAATATTGTCTTTACATTGGGGTCAAACACTTGATTAAACCATTCCAGGAAAATTTCCCTAGTGGCCCATGCCTTAGGGTTAGACTCACACACAATTTACTCTTGTCAACACTGTATCTCTTGACCACACTGGGATTTTCAGCGTGATACAGCAATAAAGGCTTCATTTGAAATACCCACTGCATTACCACACAACATAAGAGTTAGCCTGTCTTTCATAGGCTTGTGTCCTGGCATTGTCTTTTCCTCCCGCATGATGTAGGTCCTCCTTGGCATTTTCTTCCAAAAGAGGCCTGTTTCGTCACAATTAAACACTTGTTCGGGTTTGAAATTTTCAGCCTCTACATATTCTTTAACTGCCGCTTGTTTATCTGAACTGGCACCCTCACCATGCCTTACAACACTGTGTATGCCACTTCTCTTCTTGAATTTTTCGAACCAGCCTTTGCTGGCCTTAAATTCATCAACATCAGAACTGGTTCCAGGCATTTCCTTGACAAGATCGGTATGCAACTGCCTTGCTTTTTCAGAAATTAATGACTGCACAACACTGTCATCTGCTAGTAGTTTTCGTTTATCCACACCAACAACAATTTCTCCATATTTTCCATTGTTTGTGATCTCTGTTTCGTTATTGTATTCACCTTTCGCAACATTAGCTTCAGTGATTTCTTTTCTCTTCGCCACAATGGAACCAATGGTTGATGGGGCCTTATTGTATATCCTGGCAAGCTCGGCAATCGTACACCACTATCATATTTTTCAATTATTTCTTTCTTTAATTCTACGGTGTTCCTCACTTTCTTTACCAAAGGACTGGCACTAGGAGCTTTCTTTGGGCCCATGGTAGCTTATTTAGTAGTCACACACAATAATCAAGGGCCAAAACAATGAATTGTTAATAAATGTTTTGATACAGGTATCTAGGCTTTGAGGTCCACTACTTGGACCTGTTGTAACGAGACTTTGTCGTCAATACAAAGAAAGGCTAGAGCACTTAGAGTTGTGGCAGGGTTTCACCCCAGATTAGATTTAGATTTTGCCACCGAAGTGGCTGTTTATTGTGCACCCATATCCATCCTGTGGACGGTAGCGCAAGAGCATATGGATACACAAAAGGCCTAGGCACTAGGCCCCAAAGGGGTTAACAATTGTACATTTGGGTTTATATCTACATTTCAATTATCTGTTACAAGCAGCCCCAGGTATGGTGCTAATGTTAAAATTTGAAAATGATGTATCTTGTTATATTAGATCATTGGTTGATTATGTTGCTCAACTACTTGCTCTTGTGTCTGACTGAAAGCTTGGAGGGTTGTAAAACTCCAGAACGAGAATGAGGATCATTTTAGGATGCCTCGTACTGCCAAAATTTTAAATATGCAGAAAGAACTTGATATTAAAAGCATCAGAGATCGTGTTACTGAAAGAAATATCCTAATTGGGGTTAATATTCAGGCAAGCCCATTCAAACCCCTGCACAGAAGCCCTCCAAACTTTCCTCAGCACTGGTGAACATCCCTCAGGATGGATCAGAAAAACTGGAACCGACCTCCGCATGAATCAAATACATTATCTGTGGCAAGTGAGGCAACAACGCACTTCTCCGCTCCATGGAATATTACCCCATTCCAAACTACCATCCCTCCATTTCCCCCAAACTACTTCTAAATCACAACCAAAACTTCGCCTTGAAGCCAAACATGATGTCTTAAGCTGTATTGATAATTTGCCAAACAGCACATCTCTCAAATTATTTGTTGATGATCATTCTATCATGCAGGAGGAGCCACATGTCTATGGTGCATCCAACAAAATAAGCAGGCTCTTGGATGTCACTACTGCCGCCTCCGGCTGGGTTACAAGTATCTTTGGCAGGTTAAATCACCACCACCAGATGTAGACCAAACAAAATGTAAACTTGCCAGTTGGATTATTGTCACACCCTGCGTCATTATGTACTGGAGTGTGATAAAATTAATGAATTCAGAGACAACTCACTCAGAAATGTTCAAGATATGTCAAAGTATTTTATCCACAGTGGTATATTACAAACCATTCTGGAAAAATACCCTGACTTTGCTCCCTGTAAATAAAGTATTAACAAGTGTGTGTGTGTGTGTGTGTGTGTGTGTGTGTGTGTGTGTGTGTGTGTGTGTGTGTGTATGTGTATTAGTTACCATTTTGTCCTAGGCTCATGTCGATTGAAAACTGGGCCTGTTGTATGTTAGTTAGTTACCATTTTGTCCAAGGCACATGTCAATTAGACACTAGGCCTGTTGTATATGTGTGTGTGTATGTGCGTGTGTGTGTGTACTCACCTATTTGTGGTTGCAGTGGTTGAGTCATAGTATGTGTGTGTGTATGTGTGTGTGTGTGTGTATGTGTATGTGTGTGTATGTGTGTGTGTGTGTGACCCACAATTAAAACTTGCACCAAGAACTAATTACAGTTGTGACCGGGTGTAGACTAGTGAATTGCTCATTACTTTATAATTTGTTCATGATTGTAACCATGTATAAAAGTAAGTAAGTAAATTTACTTGCATGATTCATTTCCTTTGTAACTTGTGAGTTCATTACATTTGTGACTTGTGGGTTCATTACCTTTGTAACTTGTGAGTTCATTACCTTTGTAACTTGTGAGTTCATTACCTTTGTAGCTTGTGGGTTCATTACCTTTGTAACTTGTGAGTTCATTACCTTTGTTACTTGTGAGTTCATTACCTTTGTAACTTGTGAGTTCATTACCTTTGTAACTTGCTCAGCTATCAAAACTTTGATGTCCAGTCCCTGGACCCATTATGTACCTCTGTAATCTTTTGACTACCGCCCACAGGATGGGTATGGGGTGCATAATAAAGATATCAAACTAAACTGTACGAACTCCTGGGATGATGTTCACTCAAGCATAAACAATGCTACACTGCATGACAATGTGCGTGGGTGGCGGTCTAGCGGCCTTTGTATGTGCTGGGCACTAGTGGACAGATTCCGTACCAAGAACGAAAACGGAGGTAATCACCAAAAACGGAGGAAAAACTTCCCTGAAAAACCTGCCCGAAAACTGAATTCAACGAAAACGGAGGGTTGACTGTATAGTATTATATTATTATAATGGGGAAGTGCGAAACATAAGAACATAATAATAATAATAATAATAATAATAATAATAATAATAATAATAATAATAATAATAATAATAATAATTGTGGAAACTTTTTTTTGAGTCGCTCAAGTTTCACAGGGTAAGTGAGCCGTAAGGAGCCTTAAACATACCACGGATTGGCCCTCGGATTTTATGAACCCACACACCCAACCAAAACAAACATACACATTCAAGTTGGCGGAGGAAACAATTGTGTACATTTTAATTGATAGATTTATTCTCCTAGGAAGGCCTAGGCAAGTTTGTACAGTTAGTAACTAATATTAGGATTATTGAGGCGACTTTAGATATTAATAATGTATGTGGAAACTTTTTGAGTCACTCAAGTTCCACAGGGTAAGTGAGCCGTTTGGAGCCCTTAGCATACCACGGATAGGCCATCGGAGTTTATGAACCACACACCAACCAAAACAACATACCCATTCAAGTTGGCGGAGGCAACAATTGTGTACATTTTAATTGATAGATTTATTCTCCTAGGAAAGCCTAGGAAAGTTTGTACAGTTAGTAACAAATATTAGGATTATTGAAGCAACGTTAGATATTAATAATGTAGCTCTAGCACCCTAACATAGGTAGTTTTAAGGCCTGAATAGGCGAGCATTAGATTATGTTAGCTAACGAGAACTGGCAGCTCCACACAGCTCCTGGACTTGGTCCGGCATTACCAAACCACTGATATTAATTATCAACATGCAAAGGATCAACTAAAGAATGCTTATGGCAACACAGAGGCGATAATGATAGCTATATTTTATCGATTGTCCGATCTTGAGGTTTGCTGTCATGACCGTCAGAGCTTAGAGAAGTTCCGAATCGAAGTCATGAGCTTGGCAAATAGTCTCAAAGATTTACATGATTGTGGTGGATCGGAATGGATGGTCAGTCAGACGATTCAGAGGAAACTAGATAGCATTACAGTACATGAGTTACATTTGAAGCATAGGACTAACCGGTTCACAGTACAACAGATTGTTGAGGGGTTGGGCATTATCGTGATTCACCTGAGTATAGGTGAGAGAGAAGAGTCACCACCATCATCACATAAACAAACAGTTAGTTACTCAGAAAACTCGGGAGATCAATTTAAAGCTCATAAAACTAACATTGGGGTGTACTATGACAAAGAAGTGTCTAAGACAAGGACCTCTAAGCAGACCCTCAGAGACACTCGTACCAGAATATGCATGTTCTGCGAAGGCGAACACACTAGCACGAGTTGCTCTCGGTATGCAACACTGAGTAGTAGGCGGCAGAGACTAAAGGAGCTGCAGCTATGCTTAAGGTGTTGTGGGGGACATGAGACAGAAGATTGCCAGTCACATCTTTCAGAGTGCTATAATTGCCGGAAAGGTAAGCACCATACTGCACTATGTCACAATAATTTTAGGGAACCCCAGGCTAGTAGGGACGTTTCCCCAGTAGAGATAGAAAGCGAGTCCGAGCCCGAAGTGGTAGCCAGCGTGATTAGTGTGGGCAAAGTCTCTAATCTGAGTGAGAAACACAGAGTTGCTGCCCTACCTACAGTCATGGTAGGGGTTGTGAACGGGAACAGATCCGAAACAACCCGATTATTCTTTGACTGACTCTGGAGCATAAGTGTCCATGATAACAGAGAAGTTGGTGGCTAAGTTAAAGTTGAAGGCCACCGACAAAGTTAATGCGTCAGGGCCCACCCAAGTCTTACGATGTTGTGGATGTCACTGTTAAATTGGGTGGACATCCATCACAGAAATATTACAGCTTTGGTAGTAAAGACGTTACCTGCGGCTATTACGACCAGAGGTCTTGCAGCAGCAACCAAGCGATTGAAAGACCTTGGTGTGAAGCTGGCAGACCAGGACATTACCACTGACACAGTCAGAAATGTAGGTATACTGGTGGGAGTAAACTATCTAGATGACTTCCTGTCTACACGACAGACTGTTAAGGAAGGAATTAGTTTATACAGATCCCCAGTAGGATATATCATCGGTGGCAGAATTCCTCATGAGTTCCCTGCAATGCCAGAGAGGGGGGAAGCTGACACCACGATAGCTGGGGGAGTAGTGATAATGAATGTTAGTGTACACGATGAACCGCCAAGTAAGCCAAACCAAGTAGGGAGTGACGAACACTTAGCCACCTTGGGGAGACGCTTTTATGGGGTACCTAAAGAGGGAGATAGATTGTCATTAAACCCAGGGAACCTCGTATCAGTAGGAAGAAGGGCTACCAGGGCATATGGGCCACTGGGTGGGAAAGTACGAAGCTGCTCAGACAAGGCTAGACGTGTGAAAGACATTAAAGTTAAAGGGAAGGGTGTTAAGACCACCGGAACCCACAAGTTTACACCCCCAGCGGTCCACACGGCGGAAACTGGATAGTCAGAGTTAGACCAGAGTCTGCTCAACGAGAGTGACCGGACGGCACTCGTGTCCAGGGCTTGCCGTAAGGGCTTGCGGAAAGTGAACTTGATGTAGACTTATCGTCTACCTTCACTGGCAGGAGGATGTGGAAACTTTTTGAGACACTCAAGTTCCACAGGGCAAGTGAGCCGTTTGGAGCCTTAGACATACCACGGATAGGCCCTCAGAGTTTATGAACCCACACACCCAACCAAAACAAACATACCCATTCAAGTTGGCTAAGGTAACAATTGTATACATTTTAATTGATAGATTTATTCTCCTAGGAAAGCCTAGGAACGTTTGTACAGTTAGTAACTAATATTAGGATTATTGAAGCAACATTAGATATTAATAATGTAGCTCTAGCACCCTAACATAGGTAGTTTTAAGGCCTGAATAGGCGAGCATTAGATTATGTTAGCTAATGAGAACTGGCAGCTCCACACTTGAATCTAAGCGGGAAAGAGCACCAGTTCCTTCTTCTTGACTTGGACATCGTGGTGTTAACAGGGTACTAAGAGCTAGAGCTCGGTCCCCCACGTGTCTTCAAAATGCTTACCTGGGAACCTGTTATGGGTATGCCCTGGCCCAACATTTTATAGAGTATATTCCAAGGTTTCCCTTAATATTATAAAGCGGATTTCTACACTATTAGCTAAAGTATAGATTTCTGGCCTTATATTATTATCTGACCTCGTGTATTATGATACTAAGATATTACCTTTTATTGTCATATGTTTGTTAATGTATGTTTTGAATTGTATTATTTAGGCTTTTATTATGTGTGGTCTACGCAGATTGGGAGACCACTAGTTAGAGTGCCGGGTACCTGTTTACATACCAGCTGGCCTCCAATCTGTCACGTGACTGACCTAATTTGAGCTTACCACACCGTGGTATTGTCAGTAGGTTCACACACCCTCTCCTGGTTAGGAGTAGGTTCACGATCTCTCTCCCAATAAGTCGATTCTCACTCTTAGTAGTCTTATGGTTTCTTCTAAGTTATCCTACTCTTAAAAAGCTGTTAGTCCGAGTAGGTTCATACACACTGTACTGCCAACAAGTAAATTCACTCCCTCTCCTGTTTAGGAGTTGAATTTCTGTCTATAGATATGCTCTCTTCTGAGTTTAAGAATTCAACCTTATAGGCTTGAAGCACTGTACGAGCCCATGAGTCAGATGTTACATATATTGTAAAAGAGAATTATTAGATCGTATGATTGGATTATATGAATTATCGTATAATAAATACAACGAATTTTACCTTTTGGGTCATTCTCCCCTTTTCAATACCTTTATTTAAAATCTTGTTATGACATGGCAAAACAGGCCCATAGATGAAGTTCTGATCGTAACAAATGGGGGCCTGTCCAGGATGTTTGATCCAAGGTAAAGGAGATATGATCTAAGAGTTCTCTTAAGCAATATAATCATTCTTGTTATGAACTTATTTTCATAATGTCAGGATCATCTGAGGCTCAAGTGTACTTTTCCTGCAGTCGTTCTAAACCATCAGATAGGGGAGCTAGGTCTCAACTTTATATTGGACAGTCTGTACAGAAAATTCTCTAGAATGGGAAGTTACTAACTTGTGTTTGTCTCCCAGCAAGGATGGCTATTGATGTTTGGCTCTCGCTTACCACTCACCCAGAAGATAAGCAGCCACAGGGTATAAGTAACTATGTATCTTTCCCTTTTTGCTTTTGGTATTGGCGACACCATTATTGGGCAGAGTGAAAGGATTGACTTTGGCGAGTTCTTGGTAAGTGCCTCCCTTTACAGTTGGAGCTCTGGTGATTGATTTGTCTCCCTCTCTGTTGTTGGACATTCCTCTCAGTACCTGTAACGCAGGGTTCTGAGTATCCACACGACAGGAGTTAGCACGGTTGGTGCTGTTGTTTTCGCCGTTAGTTTTGGGACTAAGAACCTTTCAGTCATTTTTGTGAGTCACTGCTGTCCTGGGACAGAGCATATCATTCTAGTTGGTACCGTGTGTTGAAAGGATAAAAATTAGTTATGACATTTTGGAACAGAACCTACTCTCTGGTTCCTTAATGTTCACTGCAGATTAATGTGGACTTCATTAATTTGTTCTGCAGCCTTGCTGTTGGCATTGTTGGTTCAGCTACTGTTCTAGCTGTTAATACTGGTGCCTCTGTGCGATTTCTGCAAATAGAAATCTTTGTAGTGCTATTGTTCTTATTGTCTGTATTGCAGATATTGAGGGCTAAGATGAGAAGCAAGACTTGTATTTGTTCAAGCTTTTATGGAAACAGTGTGTGATGTGAGATTATCACCTCTGGTCCTCCGGAACGAGTGTTCAGCGGAGATGAAGAAAAAACTGTAAGGACTATTCTTGGAGAGAGAGAAGTCAGGGTGACGCTACGGTCATGGGTGATACTGCCGAGAATTCTTCAAAGGAATTTGCCTGAGGAAGTAGTAAAGAATGTCAAACTGTCACGAAGAGATTAACAGTGCTCTTGACAGGATGTTTATGCCGGGGAAGTCACTGGTTGAGTCGGACTTGTCAGAGGAACTTATGGCAAGCGACATGTGCTTTCTCGTATTGTTTTCCTCATGTGTGAGCCAGTGATTATTTTCCTGTCTCTGTTATTGTCTGAGTTGTTTCTCCAGCAAGTTGTGTTGTGACTCAGTTATGAGGACGCTTAGAGAAGCGGCTCGTCTGAACCTTAAGACATGCTTTGAAAACGACGGTTTTCTCGCCATATTGTCTCGTGCTGCTGCATTTCTTCTGAGTATCTCGCTTGGAACTCCTTCGTCGCCTGGAAGAAGTCATTTTGGAGGTATTCATGTCCAGCATACTGTCATGAACGTAGAGACGCGACCGACACTTCAGGAAGAGCCAGATGCTCTTCGTATTTACTTCAAGACGTCGTTGTTCGTGATGCCTGAGTATAGGTTTCACTCCCAGCATTAGTGTTTTCTGCATGCTTTCTGACATACTAGCCTATATGCTACAAACTAGTCCCTGAGCAGAAGTTGGTATACTTCTGACACACTACCCTCTATAGTACAAGCTAGTCCCTGAGCAGGAACTTGCCTACGCCTCCTGACACACTAGCCTCTATGCTACAAGCTAGTCCCTGAGCAGAAGTTGGTATACTTCTGACACACTAGCCTCTATAGTACAAGCTAGTCCCTGAGCAGGAGTCAGCTTATACTTTTGACACACTAGCCTCTATATTACAAGCTAGTCCCTGAGCAAAAGTTGGTATACTTTTGACACACTAGCCCCTGTTTAATAAGCTAGTCCCTGAGCAGAAGTCTGCACCCGTCTGACATAGTAGCCTGACAAACTAGTCCCTGAGCAGACGTCTGCTTATGTTTCCACTAAACTGGTGAGTATTTGAACAGAACTTGATTGATTGTTCTGCCAAGCAAGTATGTCTGGTGTGGATGACACTGGTGGAGCAGTGTCATGAGTATAAGTCAGCGCACTTCTGACATACTAGCCTGACAAACTAGTCCCTGAGCAGAGGTCTGCCTGTACTTCCGCCAGATTGGTATATTGGTGAGTGTCTCTGAGCAGAAAATGGCTGTATGCTGCATGTGAGTAAAAGGTTTCAGAATATTGAGGATATGAAGGTGAGGAGCGTATGTGTGAAAGGCAACGCTGCCCCCACCTGGGTTCATCTTCTATTAGTGTTTCGTCATCACCCTCGTCTGTGTCTATCGCTGTGGTGGTGCCATGTTCTTGGTTGCCATGCACACCACCCTTCAACAGTATGTGGCCCACAGTTTGTGGCCCGTTTGTATAAAAGGCTCCGGCAATTGATGGTTAGTCAACCGTTCAAATCACCCTGGCTGTTTCTCTCGGACTTCAGTTTTCACCGAGATAGCGTTTTGATTGAACATGTGTTAATTATATGTTCATGGTGTATCTACTGTGTCAAGCTGACTCTCTCACCAACTTCAGTCTTCACTGATAAAGTATTTTGAATGTGAATGTTATTTATGTTCATTAGGTATCAGTGTCACCTTTCAGTGTTTAGCAAACGATTGCTAGTTAGAAAATTATTATTGAAAAGAACTTCATGAGGTAATGTCTGAGGTGTCGCTGCCTCTTAACTTCTTTTCCGGTCTGGGAACAGTATCGTGAGCTCCCGCTACCGGACCCACTCATTTCTACAGGTGCTCATAATTGGACTATGTCTGCAGGGTGCTACTAAAGATGTGCTTAAACAGTCATTTGATTTCTATAAAAGTGAGCTGAGTGGAAATACTTTGTCCTCCATGCCAATAAGCGAAGACGTTATCCTTGCAATATAGCTCTTTTAACGTTTGACTGCCATGAACTCCCACCTTCGGTCTACATTGCAGGTCAACGTTTACAAGTTGGAAAGGTGACCCCTACACCACAACAGTGTAGAAACTGCTGGCGTTTTGGTCATCCAGCGAAATATTGCAGGTCCATGGCCGAATACCCAGTCTGTGGTGCCGACGACCATGCCAGTCCTTCTTCTACTTTATCTCCCTCTTGCCTTAACTGTCACGAGGCACATCCATCGTACTCTCGCCGTTGTCAGGTTTACCTGAATGAGCGGGAAATCCGTTGTCTCAAAGTGGAAGAAGGCTTCTCATATGCTATGGCCGTCATATGCTATGGCCGTCCTTCAAGGGAGACTTCCCCGTATTTCCTATTCTTGCATTGCTAAACATCGCCCCACTTCTTGGGTCCCAACTTTCTCGACTTTCTCTGTGGTTACAACATCCTCAGTCACCCCTGTCTCGAATCCTTTTCCTGTCCTTAGCTCCGAGGTCCCTACCTCGGCATCCCATACTGTCCACTCTCCTTCCTCTACTCACTCGCACAGTTCTGTGTCTACACGCTCTCACCCCCCACCTAAGTCTCAACGCCCCCCTTCTTCTCATAAGTCCAGCAAAAAATCCCTATTGCCGGGTTCTTCACCTCTGACTATTTCTGTAACGTGTGGAGGTTCATTCTCTTCCTCATACAATATCTTCATCCCCTGTCCCCTCTCAAGTTCCTTCCCTGACTGTCCCTCCCCAGGCCACTTCCACTCCTGTCCCCTCCCAAGCCCCTTTGACAGTTTCTTCTTCCATCTCCTCGCCCTCTACTTTAGTACAGTCTATAGTCTCCCCGAAGGTTACTCACTCTCCTTCCATTTCTAATGTAGTCCCACATTCTGCATCTTTGTCTTCCGAAAATCTGGAAGCTATCACAGAATTTATTGCAGAGTCTGGAAAGTTGATGGACACCGCTCCACCTTCGGTTCCTCCTCCTCTCTCTTCTCTGTCTACACCCCTCCTTCCTTCACAGCGTCCCACTCCTTCTCTGATTACGAGTCTTCCGCTGCCTCCACATGTGGACTTTCCTAACCCTAGTCCATAGATACCTCTAACTTCGACATCTATCTTTCTATAAATCATGGCTTATTTGCAGTGGAATATCCGAGGCCTCAGGGGTAACCGGGGTGAGCTTCAGGTGTTGCTCTCCCACTTTTCCCCTGTTGGTGTCTGTTTGCAAGAACCCAAATTGCAATCCTCTGTTATCCGGCCCTTTTCAGGCTATGATTTGTTATATTCATCGGATCCTTTTTCCGATGGAACCTTTAACGAAAGTGCTCTTCTTATACGCACTGGTGTTCCATACCATCAGCTCTATTTTCATTCTTCTCTACATTACACCGCAGCCTGTATCCACTTGAATAAGTGGTATACATTCTGTTCTTTATATCTCTCCCCTTCGCGAGCATTGTCTATCCCAGATGTTGATTTTCTGGTTTCTTCCTTGCCGCCACCCCTTCTATTACTTGGCGATTTTAACGCACGCCATTTTCTTTGGGGAGGGTCGCACTGTGACTACCATGGCGTTTGTACTTTGATTAACCCACCCCAGAGTACGATATGGTATTAGGTGAGAATAAGTGAGACCCAAGGCTCCTCAACAAGCTGACGACTTTACTTACAGATATTGACTTAACTCAGAAAGAATGTACACTGGAAACCCTCAAACCCAACTAAAATGTATCTTGTTGTTACGAAAGTTTAACCTAGCAAATCCCTGTACACAATAGTAAATAGTTACAGGGCTGAGCTAGCAAATCACAAATTAAATGAGTCAAATACAATAAAATTCACACAGTAAAAATATGTAGTCTTTGTAAATTAAATTCACTTGGATAATCACAAAATAAATTCAGTAAATCGAATTATAAGCAGTAAATAAGTAATATTGTGTAATTAACTTTGGCTTAACTCAGCCTAGACAATTATTGTAGTTAGCTGGTGAAGGTAACACCTAGCCTAACTTTAACTGTTGAAATTAGTGTGCAACTAGCCTGAATCTAGCTTGCAAGGTAAATAATAGCTAGGTTAAATCTGACCTAGCTGTTATAACTGTTATAATTATTGCAGAGGCCTACCCTAACTGTGGCTGCCTGCAATTCACTGTAAGTAATTAAATATGCAAGTTTCCTAACCTGGCTTACTTGTAATCACTGTAAATAAATAACTCACAAGCTTAACTAGCCTACTTGGCCTGCCTGTAGATTACTGTAAATAATAAACTTCTGATTAGTTAGCTTAACCTAGCTTCGAAAATGACTGGTACATTAACTGTGGCCTAGCAAATTAAGACTAGTGTGTCTGCTAAACTAGCTATTCCACATCCGGTTCGAAGGACCATATAGAAACTTGTTTGGACTGCCCCTTTTAAGGTGCACTCTGGGCAAGCACTGTTGACACCGACACTCTGAGACACTTCTCTCAGACTTACAAGTGGCTATGGTACAAATTTCTATCTAATTGCAGCAAGGGGAACCCCACACTGCCTACACAATACTGGAAGGGGTTTTACTTACTTGAATTAAAAAGGGTGGCTATGTGTCCTGGTCTTCCTTATATATAACCCCTCCTAACACCATGTGCAGTGGAGAAACTTTGTCTGCAAAAGATGGGGTAATTAGTGTCCTGCCTGCACCTCAGAGTTCCCTGATTCCTAGGATGTCCCTTGAGTAATATATGCAGTAAGTAACACTAGCTTCCAGACTGAACTTAAGAGACAACGCTGGTACATACCAACACAAAGGCGTCCGTCTGCTTAAGACCCACAGATAACTTCACTAACGTTTCCCCCAGAAAACTGGCCAGATACTGAGAGAAAGAAAGCCTAGTCTTACTGTAATGGGTCTGGATGGAGGCAGATTTCCACGGTACTTCGGGATATCCTCCAGGGCCCCAGGACAGATGTTGGGTCATGTGGGGGTGCTGCTCGATCTCAGCACGTCTTGTTCGTGTGGAGTCTGGTCTGGTAAGAACGTAGGTCACGATTTGTGACCGTCACACTGCCTAGATTCAAGTGTGGGCTGCCAGTTGTCTCTAGCTAACATAACCTAATGCTTGCCTATTCAGGCCTATAACTACCTATATTAGGGTGCTAGAGCTACAGTATTAATATCTAATGTTGCCTTAATAATCCTACTATTAGTTTCGAACTGTACAAACTTGCCTAGGTATGCCTAGGTGGATAAATCTATCAATTAAAATGTACATAATAGTTACCTCCATTGGCTCAAATGTGCGTATGTTTTGTTGGGTGTGTGGGTTTATAAACTCCAAGGGCCGATCCACGGTATGTTTAAGGCTCCTAACGGCTCACTTACCCTGTGGAACTTTTAGTGACTAAAAAATTTCCACAACCTTTGTAACTTGTGAGTTCATTACCTTTGTAACTTGTGAGTTCATTACCTTTGTAACTTGTGAGTTCATTACCTTTGTAACTTGCTCAGCTATCAAAACTTTGGGGTCCAGTCCCTGGACCCATTATGTACCTCTGTAATCTATTGACTACCGCCCACAGGATGGGTATGGGATGCATAATAAAGATATCAAAAAATGCAGAGAGAGTGACCCCTGGAATTCTCTCCAGGTAGACTCCAGGTAGCGGCCAGTGAAGAGGCGGGGCCAGGAGCTATGAATCGACCCCTGCAATCACAACTAGGTGAGTACAATGGCTCACGCAGACACACACACACGCACATGAGCGGGGCCAGGAGCTGAGTCTCGACCCCTGCAACCACAATTAGATGAGTACACACACAGACCAGCCGGGCTGTGGTTCATACGTTGGACTTAGTGCGGCCAGCAGTAATAGCCTGGTTGATCAGGCTCTGATCCAACATGAGGCCTGGTCACAGACCAGGCCGCAAGGGCGTTGACCCCTGGAACTCTCTCCAGGTATACTCCAGGTATACACACACATACACGTGGTAATGCTTTATTTACAGTGAGCAAAGTCAGGGTATTTCTCCAGAATGGTCCATAATATACCACTGTGGATAAAATACTTTGCCATTTCTTGAACATTTCCGAGTGTGTTGTCTCTGAATTCATTAATTTTATCGCACTCCAGTACATAATGACGCAGGGTGTGACAATAGTCCATCTGGCAAAGTTTACATTTCGTTTGATCTACATTTGGTGGTGGTGATAACCTGCCAAAGATACTTATAACCCAGCCGGAGGCGGACGGTAGTGACATCCAAGAGCCTGCTTATTTTGTGGGATGCACCATAGACATGTTATAGAAATCGTTGTTCTGGTTAAAGTTGTTGGATATACAGATAAGTGATGACTCCAGGATTCTTCGGTATTGAGTGTTGTCTTCTATGACGATAAGTCTTGCGTTTCTGTAGTTGATTAAATGATTGAGTCAATAAAGAATCACATTATACTGCTTATGTGTTTATATTTCTATTGTGTCGGTATTTTATACCATTTATTTCCACTGAGGGTACTACAAAGTTGTGCTGTCTCACAATAGTAATATGACTGCTTTGGTTCCCAGCCTTGACATACTTGGCCAGTATGATACTAGGCCAATATGGTACTAGGCCAGAATATCTTGCTGCCAAGTTTGTCAAGGCTGAGAACCAAAGCAATCATAGCACTAGGGGTAGAGAACACAACTTTGTAGTACCCACAGTCAGTGGCCAGGCTTCAAACATCTTCTACTGTACAGTAATAAAGGAATGGAACAGACTGCCTGCACATGTCAAAGCCAATCAAAGCATGAGCCAGTTCAAGAAGAGAGCCAAAAGGTACCTAATGAATGTAGCCACAGAAAGGCAGGAGAGTGATTGTTTATTTTTGAGCTAACACACTTGTAAATAATAATAACTCCATGTACCTTATTCCTTGTATATCTCCTTTATAGTATAATAATAACCTCCTTTATAGTATAATAATAAATTATTAATAATAATAATAATTAATAATAAAAATAATAATAATTTCATCCTGATACAATATTTGTACAAAGGTAAATAAAATTCCGTAATATACACAACAAACATAAGATTAATAAGGCAGCAACAATATTTTAGTTCCACCAAAACAAACGTGACAATCCACATCACACCTTCAAGGTTGTGGTGACCTGGGTGACAAGGTCGGTGGTGACCTGGGTAACAAGGTCGGTGGTGACCTGGGTGACAAGGTCGGTGGTGACCTGGGTGACAAGGTCGGTGGTGACCTGGGTGACAAGGTCGGTGGTGACCTGGGTGACAAGGTCGGTGGTGACCTGGGTGACAAGGTCGGTGGTGACCTGGGTGACAAGGTCAGCGGCTACCAGGGTGAGCATGTCAGGGATAATCTGGTTGGAAAAGTTGATGGCGACCTCTGTGAGAACATCTATGGTGAACTGGGTGAGAAGGTTGGTGGTGACCTGGGTTTGTTTAATATCTTTATTATGCACCCCATACCCATCCTGTGGGCGGTAGTCAAAAAGATTACAGAGGTACATAATGGGTCCAGGGACTGGACCTCAAAGTTTGATAGCTGAGCAAGTTACAAAGGTAATGAACTCAGATGGTCACAATCATGACAAGTTATAAAGGTATTTGCAGATTACAGAGGTATATATAGGGTCCAGAGACTGGGCCCCAAAGTTTTGATAGCTGAACAAGGTACAATGGTAATGAATTCACTAGTTACAAGGTAATGAATCATGTAAGTAAATTTACTTACGTCT
>WNWK01041339.1:0-16498 GCA_009830355.1 Cherax destructor | reverse complement strand
GAGAGGGATTATGGAAGAAGTAAATGTTTCAGATATTTGGGAGTTAACGTGTCGCGGATGGGTTTATGAAGGATGAGGTTAACCATAGAATTGATGAAGGAAAAAAGGCGAGTGGTGCGTTGAGGTATATGTGTGGAGACAAAAACGTATCTATGGAGGCAAAGAAGGGAATGTACGAAAAGTATAGTGGTACCAACACTCTTATATGGGTGTGAAGCATGGGTTGCAAATGCTGCTGCGAGGAGGAGGCTGGAGGCAGTGGAGATGTCCTGTCTAAGGGCAATGTGTGGTGTAAATATTATGCAGAAAATCGAATGTGGAAATTAGGAGAAGGTGTGGATTTTGTTGGAGGGCTTTGGGGTTTCTTTTAAAGAGACTTGGAGAGCGTATAAATCTGTAGGGGAAGGAAGGCAAGCATGTGTGAGTGTGTTAGATAGGAGTGAATGGAGACTAATGGTTTTTGGGACCTGATGAGCTGTTGGAGTGTGAGCAGGGTAACATTTTGTGAAGGGATTCAGGGAAACCAGTTAATTGATTTAGTTGGACTTGAGTCCTGGAAATGGGAAGTACAATGCCTGCACTTTAAAGGAGGGGTCTGGGATAGTGACAGCTGGGAGGGACTATTCTCAGTTGTCGTATCTGAGTGCCTCTGCAAAGACAGTGATTATGTATGAGTGTGGTGAAAGTGTTGAATGATGAAAGTATTTTCTTTTTGGGGATTTTTTCTTTATTTTTGGGTCACCCTGCCTCGGTGGGAGATGGCCAACTTGTTGAAAAAAAAAAATATATACGTACAGTGGACCCCCAGCTAACGAACACTCCGGAAATCGCACAATTATGTAAGTATAATATTGTAAGTGCTTGTGTATTATTGGGGGTCTGAAATGGACTAACCTACTTGACACTATTTCTTAAGGGAGTAAATTCGTTCGGTAATGGCACTTGAGCAGGCTTCTGGAATGAATTTTGTTCGTTAGCCGGGGGTCCACTGTATAATATATATATACATGTATATATATACAGTGGTACCTCGAGTTACGATGGTCCCCAAAATCGCCCTTTTATGTAAGTTTATTTTTTTAAATGCTTTTGTAAGTATATTTTTGGGGTGTAAAAGAACTAGTCTATTTTACATTATTCCTATGGGGATAAATTCGTTTGGTAATGGCACTTGAACAGCATTCTCAAAGAAAAATATCGAACTCGAGGTACCACTGTATATGTATATATGATATTTTTTTTTTTTTTTTTTTAACACACGGCGATTCCACCAAGGCAGGGTGCCCGAAAAGAAAAACTTTCATCATCATTCACTCCATCACTGTCTTGCCAGAAGGGTGCTTTACACTACAGTTATAAAACTGCAACATTAACACCCCTCCTTCAGAGTGCCGGCACTGTACTTCCCATCTCCAGAACTCAAGTCCGGCCTGCCGGTTTCCTGAATCCCTTCATAAATGTTACTTTGCTCACACTCCAACAGCACGTGTATTAAAACCATATGCCTCATTCACTCCTATCAAATACCTCACCATGCTTGCTGGAAGTCCAAGCCCTCGCACACAAAACTTCCTTTACCCCTCCCTCCAACCTTTCCTAGGCCGACCCCTACCCCGCCTTCCCTCCACTACAGATTTATACACTCTCGAAGTCACTCTGTCTCGTTCCATTCTCTCTACATGTCCAAACCACCTCAACAACCCCTCCTCAGCTCTCTGAACAATCGTTTTGGTAATCCCGCACCTCCTCCTAATTTCCAAACTCCGAATTCTCTGCATTATATTCACACCACACATTGACCTCAGACATGACATCTCCACTGCCTCCAGCCTTCTCCTCGTTGCAACATTCATCACCCATGCTTCACACCCATATAAGAGCGTTGGTATAACTATACTCTCATACATTCCCCTCTTTACTTCCATGGACAAGGTTCTTTGTCTCCACAGACTCCGAAGTGCTCCACTCACCCTTTTCCCCTCATCAATTCTATGATTCACCTCATCCTTCATAGACCCATCCGCCGACATGTCCACTCCCAAATATCTGAATACATTCACCTCCTCCATACTCTCTATATGTATATATATATATAATATATATATATATACACATGAAATCGAATGTATGTTACAGTACTGTATTATAATATACGCTAGGTCCCCTGACTTACAATGTTAATGCATTTTTTTTTAATTTTTACAAGTTGGTTGTTCGGAACTGTATGTATTTTCCTCAAAAACACACATATTATAATATTACACATAGCATCATGTAGATGTTGTAGTTGAAACTATATTATTCTGCATCAAATTTCATGTATTTTTTAGGCAAGAACATTTACCCAATATTTGATATTTAGTACTGTTCCTTGCCACTTACATATGTTAGTATTAAATATTGTTGAATGAACATATACTACATATGTTAATTAAACAGAACTGCAACATAACTATTGACTGACTTTGAATGTTAATTATGTTCAAGTCCTAGTTATGCATAATCACTTTTCATTAAGCTTAAAATCCATGCCACTTAGTTTTTGTAACTAGTATTACAAGTTTTTTTTTTTTTTATAGAAATCTCAATCTCAATACAGTAAACAGTATGCTAGAGATGAGCAGCAGTTTGAAGTTGCTTAAGAAATCCCAATTAACTTACGACCACCAAATCAATTTAAAGTACTACAGTACTGTATTAATGAATATTTAACCCTTTCAGTGTCAGTCCCGTTGTGTGACGGCTTTGAAGCCAGTGTCGGTCCCGTACTACAGTCATCCCTCGGTTTTCGCTTGTCCCAGTTATCGCCGATTTTGGTTTTCACCGACTTTTTTCAGGGAAAATTTGTCTTAGTTTTGCCGATTATTTTAGTTTTCGCGATCGTATGGGACCTGTCCACTAGTGCCGCCATCACAAAGGCCGTAGGCCCGCCACCCACGCACCTCCCACGCACATTGCCACGCAGTCTAGCATTGTTTACGCTTGAGTGAACATCTCCCCAGGAGTTTATACAAAACATTTATTAACAATTCATTGTTTTTGGCCCTTGATTATTGTGTGTGACTACTAAATAAGCTACCATGGGCCCAAAGAAAGCTCCTAGTGCCAGTTCTTTGGTAAAGAAAGTGAGGAACACAATAGAACTGAAGAAAGAAATAATAGAAAAATATGATAGTGGTGTACGTATTGCCGAGCTCGCCAGGATATACAAGAAAAACCCATCAACCATCAGTTCCATTGTGGCAAAGAGAAAGGAAATCACGGAAGCTAATGTTGGGAAGGGGTGAATACGATAACAAAACAGAGATCACAAACAATGGAAAATATGGAGAAATTGTTATTGGTGTGGATAAACCAAAACTGCTAGCGGGTGATAGTGTTGTGCAATCCATCATATGTGAAAAGCAAGGCTGTTGCATGCCGATCTTGAAAGAAAATGCCTGGAACCAGTGTTGAGGTTGATGAATTTAAGGCCAGCAAAGGCTGGTTCGAAAACTTCAGGAAGCGAACTGGCATACACAGTGTTGTAAGGCATGGTGAGGGTGCCAGTTCAGATAAAGATGGGGCTGAAAAATTTGTGCGCGAGTTTAAACAATATGTAGAGGCAGAAGAATTTAAACCCCAACAAGTGTTTAATTGTGACGAAACAGGCCTCTTTTGGAAGAAATGCCAGAGGACCTACATCACACAGGAGGAAAAGGCAATGTCAGGACACAAGCCTATGAAAGACAGGCTAACTCTTATGTTATGTGGGAACGCTAGTGGGGATTTAAAAGTGAAGCCTTTACTCGTGTATCACTCTGAAAATCCCAGAGTGTTCGGCAAATACAGTGTTGACAAAGGTAAATTGTGTGTGTTTTGGAAGTCTAATGCTAAGGCATGGGTCACTAGGGAAATTTTCCTGGAATGGTTTAATCAAGTGTTTGGCCCCAGTGTGAAGAAATATCTATTGGAGAATAAATTGCCACTTAAGTGCCTCCTGGTAATGGACAATGCTCCTGGTCATCCTCAAGACTTGGAAGACCAAATGCCTAAGGAATTCAGATTTGTAAAAGTGAAGTTCTTGATATTTAGTGCCACAGGTGTGCAGTGAATCACAAGCTGGTCCTAGTGGGATTAAAAGACAAAGAAGGGAAGTGACCCCAGATGAGGACTTGTTACCTAGAGTCCTTATGGAGGGGGATTCCTTCCAAAAAGTAGGGTTTCTACCCTCTCCCCTCCTATCTCTCTTCCATCCAACACCATCAGTCTTCAGTAAGGGTAAGTGCCACATTCATTTCATTCATTTGTGCATGTAAATCTATCTTTAGGGCCCCCCAAAAAAAAATTTTCCAAACTTCTGGGTTTCTGAAACGGATTAATTGAATTTCCATTATTTCTTATGGGGAAAATAGTTTTGGTTTTCGCCGATTTTGGTTTTAGCCGATCCATCTGGAACGGATTAAAACCGAAAACCGAGGGATGACTGTATGACACAATGAGCTCAGCTCACTCAAGCTGTGAGCAGTATATTTGGGCCCAGATATGAGAGAATGGGTCTATGCAGTATGTGTGCACCATATAAAAAAAATCCTGCAGCACACAGTGCATAATGAAAAAAACAAACCGTGTTTTGGTTTTAAAACTGATTTTGTGGTATATTTTTGTATGGTTTTTATGGTTGTATTCTTGGTCTCATTTGATAGAATGGGAGACATATTACAGAAATAGAGATGATTTTGATTAGTTTCAGGACTGAAAGTAGCTTGAAATTGACCTCAAAGTAGCAGAAATGTTAGATTTTTGTCGATATTCCAGTGTACACAAATGATGTCACTTGTCCAATACACATCCAACTAGCCAGTCTAATGCACTTTTAGGAATGCACTGACATTATTTATACAATTATTACAATAATGCAGTAGTCTGCATAAAAGTAAATTTTCTATTTTTTGTGTGAATAAAAATTCAAAATGAAAAGCAAGCATAATATAAGAAGGGCCAGGAGATGTGACTAACGAGCAGAGGAAATGTTTTAGTGCCAGGAATGTCTACAGTGTTTATTCTGGACCCTATTTTCAAATTGGCAGTTGTTGAATTTTGTGTGAAACTGGCCAAATTACTGATTTCTGATCACTTTATTGGGTAATTGAAATAGGTAAATGGGCAATTTCTTGTACTCATTAAATAAAATAAAAGAAACATTAGTGAAATAGCTACGAGTTTGTTAGACTGGAACAATAGAATTGGCCAAAAAGTGGGCGAAAATGCCAATGCGTAAATATCGCCAAGACCGCCAACTTTGTGAGAGCATAATTCCATAAGTTTTCCATCAAATTTTGTACTTTTGGTTTCATTACCTTCTTAAAAAGATTCTCTATTATTTCATAAGATAATTTTTTTTTTTAAATTCTTCGACCCTTGGAGCAAGTTTGCGAGCAGGGGTTGCGACACTGAAAAGGTTAAAACTGCTACCTCTCTTTTTATAATAATGCATACTTAAAATTGTACTACTCAATAACCTACATCTGCCCAAAATGCACAACATGCTAGTGGCTTTGTGCTTAACAATATTTTATTACATGTAAACTCCATTTTGTATATTGAAGATAGAAATAAGATTTATTTCTTTGTTATCCTCCCCCTCTTATTCTCTTTCATATTCACTCCCACCCTCTTTCACATCTAACCAAGGATTTTTTTACATAGGCTCACCACTCCCCCGTTCATATACCGTAGTGTGGTAAGATAGTGGCAAGGATAATTGTACAAGGAAAAGTGTAGCATGAGATCCCACTATTCTGTGCCTCACCCACTAGACATGTCAAAAATGTAGGCAGAAGCAGCAGCTACCACATCTCAAAAGAACAGTGTAATTATTTATCCTATAGTTCTTAACCAATCTCAACCAAAAAGCATGAATTCCCCACACATATGCATAAGAACATACACTAAATACCAAAGCATTTGGTAAAAAAAATTGAAAAAATGCCTCTGTAATTTGATTTGTGGTGGAAAACCCCAATGCATGTACCATAATTTGTGATGGCCCAAGAGGCCATTATTTTTTTATAGGGAAGACCCAGAATCACATGACCTGCCCAATGTGTATATCAAATAATTTTAGATATCATCACCTATTCTCATTTCTAGATACTAACCACAGGACCCAAAAGTAATACTAGCAATGCTAAGGTCACAAGAAGAAAATTATGAGTGAATTTCTCCCGGTATATTTTTAGATATGCTTCAAGATAATTACTAAAATTGGGAGGCATTGTACGAATGATTCTAACCCATAATTACACTAATTACACATTCTAGGGCCTTTAGCCCTTTGAGTGTCAAGACCCCTGCACCCCTGCTCACACACTTGCTCAAAGTGTCGAAGAATTTAAAAAAAAAAAATTATTTTTTCTTATGAAATAATTTTCCGAAGGTAATGAAACCAAAAGTATGAAATTTGATGGAAAACTTGCGGAATTACCCTCTCACAAAGTTAGCGGTCTCAGCGATATTTATGAATTGGCGATTTCACCCACTTTGAGCCCTATTTTGGCCCAATTCTTTTGCTCCACTCGACCAAGCTCATAGCTATTTCGCTAGAACTCCTTTTATTCTATTGATTGATTACTGCCCATTTACCTATTTCGACTACCCAAAAAAAGTGATCAGAAATTACTAATTTGGCCAATATCACACAAAATTCAAGAAAGTCTAATTTCAAAATAGTGGCCAGAATAAACTAAGCAGACATTCCTGGCACTAAAATAACACTTTCTCTGTTTATTAGTCATGCCTCCAGGCCCCTCTTATATTACACTTGCTTTTAATTTTGATTTTTATTCACACAAATAATAGAAGATTTACTGTTATTCAGACTACTGCAAAATTGTATAAATAATATCAGCACATTTGTGAATACACATTAGACCCACCAGTTGACGTGCATTGGACACGTGATGCGATTTGTTTACTGTTGAACATCGTCAAAGATCGAACATTTCCACTACTTTGAGCTCACTTTCAAACTATGTACTTTTAGTCTGTAAACCATTCAAAATCATCTATTTCTGTATATCTCCCATTCTATCAAATGAGATCAAGAAAACGAAAATACGACCATAGATATACAAAAATACACAGTAAAATAGCTGTTTTTAACCAAGAACATGGTCGCTGGTTTTTTTTTCCTCATGAACTACATGCTGCTGGATTTTTTTTTATACTGCGCACACTGACCACTCAGACCCATTCTCTCATATGTAGGCCTATCAGCTTTCTCCCGCAAGATTGGAAGCTGCTAGAACTTTGGCATAGTATTACAGGACTGACACTGGCTTCAAAGCCGTAATATTATGGGAACGACACTGAAGAGGTTAACAGCCATTTCCCCAACCCAACTGCATTAGAAAAAAAATTTGAATTCGCATGTCAGTAATTGATAAGTTGTCAAGTATACAGTGGACCCCTGGTTTTCGTGATTTTTTTCCATTCCAGAATGCTGTTCAAGTGCCATTATCAAACAAATTTATTCCCATAAGGAATAATGTAAAGTAGACTAGTCCTTTTAGACCCCCAAAAATACACTTACAAAAGCATTTAAAAAAATGCACTTACATAAAAGGGCGAGTTTGGAGCAGGACAAACACCGGGGGTCCACTGCAGTAGTAAAAGTGAGAGAAACTTAATCTGCACATTACCTAAGAGGATCTAATGTGTTTAAAATAATTTGTCTGAATGTTTGCAATAACTGTAGCTGCAGATCAGCATTCAGTAATCAAATGGTTCCAAAGTGCTAATATCGTAAATATGGTGCATAACTGTAGAACCTCTTAAATGCACAATTCCCTAAATACGGTACAGGTAGGCCATCACTAATCCGGCAATCAGTTATCCGGTTCCATCAGTAATCCGGCACTAATTTCGGCTAGCATAATTTCAAATTTCATCATTATACTGACTCAGAAATTGTGCAGATGGTTGTAAATCCACAGCAGCAAGCCAGTGGAGGAAAAAGAGATGAAAATGAGGAAGATGTAGCAGAAACAGTCTCTATTAATAGGTTAATTAAGTGTATTCTAACCTAACCACTCTGTAATCCGGCACACTACAGGTCCCAATGATGCCGGATTAGTGATGGCCGACCTGTACATAAAAAGCGTTAAACATCACAAGTGCGGAATACTAAGTAAAGATCATCATAAGTGCAAAACATCGTAAGTTGGGGACCTAGTATACTCAAAAAACCTAATATTCTCCAACACTATTTCAGTATGATAAAATAATGTACAAAAAGCAGATGATGCAAATTTGTAATACTGAATTTAATAAACAAAAGAATGAAATAACACAAATACAAAAACAAAAACAAAATTTTTTAACAGAACTTATTATATTTAAAAAAATTTTGCCACTAAATGACACTAACTAATGGCAGACTTTCTTTTGAAACAATCATTAATCTTAATTACTGTACAGGTCAATCAACAGGTACTAATAACAAAGTGATATTAGGAATTAATAATCTTATAGCAATGTATCTTTTAATTCAACATTTGTGTACAGTTATCTCTCTTCACTAAAACAGATTCATGTACATCATTTCTTACTAGACAAATAGTAATAATGTACTTGTGAATTATACTGACATTATCTTAATCTTGATATTTACTACCTTAACACACTTTGTAAATTGTGTGTTCATTTCATACTTCCCATTCATTAAATGTTATGAGAAAAGTATACATCATATACCAGTAGGGCTATACATGAGCATTTACAGTGCACCACTCCATATACAATACAGTATTTAGGTGAAAAGAGCTCTAACACAAATTCATATTTTTTGTACAGGTCTACATAAAATTAAGCAAAACAGATCCAAATATTGGGATTTTTTTTCTATTTTTCCTCTTGTTATTGCTAACAGTGAACTGCAATGCACAAACTCTTAAAAGTACTTTGGAATTATTTTCAGAAAATGTATTAAATGAGCAAATTTGAAAAATTCCAGTAGTTAATCGATATTAAGCAATCAAGAAAAACTTTTAAATTACAAGTTTCTTAGTATAGTTTTTTCTAAATATGATTAAAATTTAATAAATTAAATTCCTTACCATTAATAATGTACCATTTGACAAGTACATGTATATGTATACTCAATATTGTATCCGATAATTTTCAAGAACTACCTTAATGAAAATCAACACAATATAGAGTACCTCAATTCAAACTTCTATTTTAAATAAACTGTAGGTCCCCTTCATCCCTAAATACTTGTGAACCACTAAACTGTGTCTAACAGCACTGACATAATGGACATCCTCGAGCTGCCCCCCAGGTGGTGCTACGTTCTAGTATGGCATCTTGGCAACACACATCACATTTGGTGCGCTGCTTGAAGGGGGTAGGGGTCGTCGTGATCACATGGCTACCAGGTATACTTCGCAACAACTTCACGTGGTTTTGGAAAAGCTACACACAGGCACGAATCAAAATTAAAAACTTAATAAAGCAGCAAATATTACTGATAATAAATACACAACAACTGCATGAAAATAAAACTCTGGCTACAATGAAGACCATCTGCAGTGTCATTGCAAAGAATCCTGGTACTTAGTGTCCAACAATCCTGGAAGCAATCCTGAAAATGGTATTTATATCCAGTACTGTATTTTTACAGTATACCGTACTGTCGAAGCCTGGCTGTATAGAAGCACCAAACTATAAGGGACCTAGCTCATTCAACTGTCATACTCCTGGTAAGACTTGGCAATAACACATTCACATTTACATGCTCCTGTGCATTTAATCAAGCTTCTATTGCTTGGTTATACAAGATTTTTTAAAGTTAAGTTTACAGGGGTACTGGAAAACACTTACTCTAATTTTAGCATCAGCTTTACAAAGAAAATATTTGTACCATATCTTTGGCACTTCATACAACAATTGTATTACAAGTATCAAATCATGCCTTAAGTCCTAATACAATGTTGTATTTGTTAAATTAACATGTGTGACTTGTATGCATGAAATGATAATCATTTCTAGGTTTAGTTTAGCATTTGTATAAAAAAACATGCAAAACTTATACAACAATAAGATTAATAAACACTGCTACAGGCACATGGCCCAGATCATGGGAAGGGACAACAAATATTAAAAATAATTAAATAAAATGTAAAATTTATCAAAAGATTCAAATTTATAATTTCAGTGTCTTAAGAGGCCTTGACTAGTCTTGATGTTATCAATTTCCTGTCTGACACAGCACAGAACTCTGCATTCTTGCAGATCTGCCTACAGACCGAGGTGCTGAGATACATGACCTCTAACTGACAGTAACTCATGACCTCTCTTGCCTCTTAGTCAACATGCAGACATGACTTTCTATCAACTTTCATTTGTTGTTAAAGATATAAAGTCTCACATTCACTAAGGCTAGCCTTTGATTAGTTTTTCAAATATTGTACAGGCTAACATTTATTTTGGTTATAACGATGGTAATTCAGAGTGACTGTGGCATTACCATAATGTATCTTTTCAATATGGTTTATTATCTGTGCTGCACATAAATTAACCATACTAAAAGAACATTTAGGGCTCACCACCATTCTGTATATCACAATCAATAAGTGATGTAAAACTTTATACTGTACAAGGAAAGCTTCAGATGGTGCGCCAAGATTTCCATATCTGTAGCTCTGGGAGAGAATGTAAAAATTTCTATTCAACTATACTTAGGAGTTCCAAAGGAGCGCAATTAAGAGTGGGAAGAGGTGAATCAATTAATTTCTTCTACAGACTCACCACCACACTAGGCCTATGTACATCCATGCTCTGCCTCAGCTAAGGTCAGGCCCACATTCTGAGAGAACACTAACAATCTCTAAAAGTTACAGGGAATGACAAATGATTAACTCAAGCAGTTTATCAGAATCTGGGCCATAGACTACTCAGTTATCCAAAAAGCATTATGTATCTGGGACCCATTTAATATAAATTGCTTTAGTCTCAATACATTCCAATTGTCTACAACTTCTTATATATACTACCATTCTATCACTACATAAAAGGCCCTAGAATTGCTTTCTAGCTCAAACTCAGAAAGCAAACGTACACTCTAAAACCTATACATAGCAAATACCTATACATAGCAAATACCTATACATAGCAATTACTAGAAATGAATACGTACATTGATCTGTCCCTATTTATTCATCCGTGGTAGCATAGAAATAATATTATAAATCTGGAATTTCCTATACATTGGGGACACAATTTAAATAATAATTCCAAAATATACTACATTACAATTAAATTCTAATTAAAGTCTTATGAAATACCATAATAATTATTTTTAATTTTGTTAATAAGACAATCCAAAAAAATGCTGAATGACTTTAAAAAAATATTAGTGCCACTACAAAAACACTTGCAACTCACTCACAGTAAAAATAGAATATATCTAATGGCAAGTTAATATGAAGTGAAGAGCAGATATGAATAGCTACTGTACATTTTGAAAGATAACGGGGAGGGAAAAAATCCAGCATTTTTTGCTGATTGACAGTAAACTGTGGTATAAAAATAATTGATGGGCCAAAAATCAGTCAAATGATTACCACTCAGGCCAACACAGTTAACAGTCTTTGTCAGACAAATAAATACTGCTTAAGCCAATGCCATAAATACAAAGTTAATGCAAATAAATAATCAGCAAACCTTGTCTGGCATAACTCTCTACAGCTTTATACAGCAGGTTAAGAGGGAATCCCAGGCTCTGCTGACTACAGCAATTGCACTGGTATTAAAAGCTAAATTACCAACAGAGGAATGAAACATTACTGTATTCCTGTATGTACCAGAGCTAAGTCCACTAATTGTAATTGTACCACAATCCACATGATCATGTGTTATCACATGAGCCTAGTCACAACACTCAAAACAAAAGAACATGTCTCAGCAACATGTACTTACAATTGGAGCACATCTCCATTGGTAGTGAAGCTTCGTTACCCTGCAAAGCAACAACAACCATTATTTTATTTATGGGCTACATACTGCAAGGACGTAAAGGACGATTCTTAAACTATAAATAAGGTATTGAATACCAAACTGAAGATTAAATATATACTACCAGTAGATAACATTCATTTAAAATTATATGGTGTGCATAAACAAGTGATAATGTGTTTATATCCTATATGTGAGGGTTGCCCAACTAGCAGCTCTTGAATAAACTGCAACCAGTAGATGACTTTCTATTTGGTAATACAGTATTCCACTGGTGTGTGCATGAACACAATAAAGTACTTCACTTACACTGTACAGTAATGACAATTAACTTTTATTATTAAGCCTTTATGTATACCTGTACACAGTCACAGCTGTTAAGACATTGTTTGTACAGTACATACATACATTTTGTTTATGAAGAGGGGATGGGAGTCTTGCATAAAGGAATTCTAGTCAATTGATATGGAAATTAATGTGAAATGTGTCCAGTGCATGTTTCCATGTGCAATTAGGCCTCATTAAAATCATGAATATATTTCATCCACTCAAAATATACATTTATTCAATCAAGAGATATGTTAGTAGGAATGTTACCCTCCCCCTCCTGGTACGTATATGGCACTGCTATTTGCCGAAAATAGGGCTCAAAGTTGGCGAAATCGCCGATGCGTAAATGTCATGGATACCGCTAACTTCGCGAAAGCATAATTCCGTTAGTTTTCGATCAAATTTCATAATTTTTGTGGCGTTATGATCGGAAAATGATTCTCTATCATTCCATAAGAAAAAATAATTTTTTTTTTTTAAATTCGTGGACCCTGAGAACGAGTTTCAGAGAGACCCCTTGGACCTCCAAAGAGTTAAAGTCCCTCAAAACGAATACAATTTTATTTAACTGTAAAGACCAATAAAAGGTGTTATGCCCACAAAATGGGTTTTGTTCAGTCAAACATATCTAGCTGGAGAGGGACGATCAGCCTATACACAAGCAAAGCAAGGTGAAACCAGGTTAGATGGTTAGTTGGTAGCTCACTCAGTTCACACACTGAGTGTCCCTGGTTCCTTATGCCTGCTGCCCCTCTTACACGTTTCCTTTCGCCTGCTGCCCCTCTCATCTAGGCAGGTTGAAGAACTACGAGGATAGAAATTTAGGAAATCCCTGTTCAAGGAGAGAGCATTCTTTTTCAAGGAACTCACTACTGCAGATACAGAGAATGTTGGAAGAAGCCTATGATAATGCTATCCCCCTCCCCTGGGATATGTTAATGCTATCCCCAGACAGGATGATGCTATGACCTGAGATATGATGCTATCCCCCAAGATATGACTCCCAGACATTTAGCTGATGGACATTTCACCAAAGGGCATTTGACCGAACAGGCATATGGCCGAACTGGCATTCATAAATCACAGAATGTTTCCAAAACGTTAAAAAGAAAAAATATAAATAAAACAAAATTATAAAAGCCATAAAATAACAAACCTAATTATCTGTTTGGCCATACATGTCCATTCGGTCAATTGTCTTGTGATGGATGCGATGATGCTACCCCTCCGGGATGTGATGATGCTACCCCCCCCAGGATGTGATGATGCTACCCCCCCAGGATGTGATGATGCTACCCCCCAAGATGTGATGATGCTACCTCCCCGGGATGTGATGATGCTACCTCCCCGGGATGTGATGATGCTACCTCCCTGGGATGTGATGATGCTACCTCCCTGGGATGTGATGATGCTACCCCCAGGATGTGATGATGCTACCCCCCAGGATGTGATGATAACCCCAGAGATGTGATGCTAACCCCCACGATATGTGATGCTGCTACTTCCTCCAGGATGTGATGTTACCCCTCGGGATGTGATGTTATGCTACCCCCGAGATGTGATGCTACCCACCCACAAGATGTGGTGATGCTACCTCCTCCAGGATGTGATGTTATCCCCCAAGATATAATGATGATATCCCCAGGATAAGAATCCCCTGAGATATGCTCTCCCACAAGATATGCTATCCCTGGGATACAATTATATCCCGAGATACGATGGTAATATCCCTCGGGATATCTGTGCAATGGATTTAGACAAAGTACAGTGGTACCTCGACTTACGATGGTCCCCAAACACACCCTTTTATGTAAGTTTATTTTTTTAAATGCTTTTGTAAGTGTACTTTTAGGGGTCTAAACAGACTAGTCTATTTTACATTATTTCTTAAGGAGATAAATTCGTTTGGTAATGGCACTTGAACAGCATTCTGGAATGAACAAATATCGTAAGTCGAGGTACCACTGTATATAACCCTGTTTTGTTCTATGGTGTAAGCGAGGTGAGTAGTGGTAGCTTCAAGACACCTGCATGTAGTTTGATAGTTTTCTTTTCAAATTAGCAAATTTATTTAGGTATAGGTACATACAAGTACAATTATCAAACTTAATAACATATTGCAAAAATTACCTAGAATAACCCAAAAAGTCAAAGTGACTTATTCCCATTGAGGTCGTTGTAATATCTTATTTAAAATCTAGCTGTAAGATACAGCAGAAATCAGTCATGATTATAACCTTAAAAATTAAAACTAAGTAACTCAACTGTGTGAAATGTGTATTGTAGTGCATTATGCATGCACTGCATGTTCCATCTAATTTACATGTGTCTTGTGTTCTTTAGTATCTAAAATCCATTGCTGTCTCACTCATACAAAAGCAATCACAATCACTGCAATGAACACAGTACTGAAAACTCCTGCTGTGCCTGTGTTCTTATAGGTGATGTGTTTTAGCAGTCTCAGATGTTCTGATGGAGAATAGTGACACTCATGTTGACTTCCTAGAGGGGGTTATAATAAAACTACAGGACCAGTGTGAAGCGTTAGCTCTCATGCAGAGGTTATTTTTTCCTTGGGTTTGGAGAGAATATTGGAGGAGTTCATGATGTGTGTGGAAACACACAGGGTAAATAAGCCGTATGAAGCCTTAACATACCACGGATTGGTCCTCTGAGTTTATGAACCCTTACATGCACCCAAACAAACACACTCATGAGTTGGCAAAGGTAGTGAGATTGCACATATTAATTGATAGATTTACTCTCCTAGGAAGGTCTAGGTAGGTTTGTACAGTTAGTAACTAATATTAGGATTATTGAGGCAACTTTAGATATTAATAATGTAGTCCTAGGACCTTAACATAGGTAGGTTTAGGCCTTCGATAGGCGAACATTAGGACATGTTAGCTAAGGAGAGCTGGCAACCCCACGCTTAAATTAGGCAGAAGAGAGATGCTAGCTCCTTCTTCTTAGACCAGACACCATTGAGTCAACAAGTGCCGTGAACAGCTCGGCGCCCCCACGTGTCTACCACCATCAGACCTGGGGAACTCAGAGGAGGCTTCCCGATGTACTGTAGAAATCCACCTCCATACAGACCCACTACAGTAAGACAATACCTTACTTTCTCTCAGTATCTGGCCAGTTTCCTGGGAAAAAACGTGAGTGAGTTGAACTGTGGGTCTTTGAGCAGGCGGATGCTAGAAGACCAGTACATACCAGCGTCCCCTCTTAAGTACAAGTCTAGAAGCTAGTGTCACTTACTACATAAATATAGCTTAGGGAATATCCTTTGAAACCAGGGAACTCTGAGGTGCAGGCAGGACACTAATATCACTTGAATTCTTGCAGCTGTGTCTCATAAGCTACTTGTGAGCATGAGAGGAGTAATCTCAGAGTGTCGGTGTCAACAGTACTTGCCAGGGTAGCAGCTTACAAGGAGGCAGTCCTAAGACAAATTTCCAAAATGTGCAGAGGAAATTCAAGGGAAGAGAAAGCTTTTACTACCAGCATACACAGTACACACTCTTGTAAAGCTGCACTACACAGTGCAATTTTCTCTACATGCAATTGAAAAGTGTTTATATTTTCATGGCACTTGAGAAAACCTTGATTGTATGCCTGAAGCATCACCATGTGCAAAATCTTGGTAGTTTATGTCGAGACACAGTTCCTGTCCTCCCCAATGGCGTACACGCTGCCTACTTTTGCTTTTGAATACTTCTCATGCAAAATGGGTGCATGCAATACACTCACCGTCAATAATTATAGTTTGAACTGTACAAGTTGTAAAAAAAAAAAAAAATGTAGCCTAACAAAACTCAATTAACCCAACCTAAAATATCCTGCCACAACAAACTTACTCTGCCATCGATACTGACAAATCTATGTTAACACTGTGCTAGGTGCATAATACCACTAATGTGCTGAGCAACCAAAACTTAAACAATTTTTTGCCATTATGTAGCAAAAAAATTATCACAACTAATACTCTTTTTATGGTGTACATAGATTGTATGTATTGTAAAATGTAAACTAATGCCTAAATTCTGTCGAGTAACAAAGTATTATAATAATAATTTATTTCAACAAGTAGTCTTCAGCTTTAGTCTTATTAAATGTCCTAAAATAAGTAAATATTAATGTTCTAGAAATAAACAATTTGTATAGT
>WNWK01041338.1:0-16498 GCA_009830355.1 Cherax destructor | reverse complement strand
AAGACCGTAGTAATACTACCCAAGATACGGACTGTTTTCCCAACCACCTCCTTACCCTGTATCACTCACTCATTTTACCCCTCACCTATGGAATCTGGGCCATGGGGCTCAAACAATACTATTTCAGACCATTAATAACACAACAAAAGGCTGAGTCAGAATGATAACAAATTTCCCCACTCCAGACAACATACTCCCATTATTCAAAATCTAAACTTACTCACCATACAAGACATCCATTTTTTACGTGCCTATTACATTCATAGAACACTAAACTCAAATATTAACCCACCACCAAACTTCTCCCTACCAACCTTAACAGGACACATGACCATAACACAGGCACGATCATCTTGTGTTCCCGTGTCCACCCTAACACATGTAAAAACTCAAAGCACTTTAAAAAGGCCCAAAATTTGGAATCGTTACCTGTGATTGCCAAAGAAACCCTGCCTGTACCTCATTCAAAACACTCTGAAAACCACCTACTCACCCAAAAATAAATACATAATATTTAACATTACCTACAAAGTTAATTACAGAGGGCCCCACTTATACAGCAGGTTAGGTTCCAGTAATCCCTTAAAGCAGACATCCAAAGCAAAATGCCATTTTTCCCACTCTAAATGCATATAAATGCCAGACAACAAGCTTACACTAACTTATATTAAGTTAGCAATAGCACTAGGCTTTAAAAAAACACAATAAAAAGTAGATACACACAAGTACACTTATTACTTACCTTAAAGTACAGTGGTCCCTCGGTTTTGCGAAAATTGTTCCAGAATGCTGCTCAGTGCCATTACCAAGGAATTTACTTCCTTAGAAATAATGTCACTAGGTTAGTCTATTTCAGACCCCCAAAAATACACTTGCAAAAGCACTTACGAAAATACACTTACATAAATGTTGAGTTTGAATGCAAAACCGGGGGACCACGAAATTACATTGATGTGGAGAGGTAATGGCAGGGATTGTCTAAAACAAGTAAAACATTAAAGGAAATTTTTCTTTCCTTGCAGAAGCCTCAACGTAGGCTTAAAATGTTTTGAACCAATTTATGAAAAGATCAGTAGTCCCCAACTTGGGAATTGGATTTATAAAAACAGGGAGGCTACCTTTTGCATAGTTCTTGGGCCCTAGGATTCTCTGAGTGATAAATTATCATGGTTTTAACTTACAATCCCGCAACGTCTCTAGCAGAGAGCGGGACACTTTTTGGTTATCCTGGGTTTTCTACCATTGCTGCTAAAATTAACTGTATTTGATGGCTATCTCAGTGATCAACATATACAGTGGTACTGAATTCTGATATTTTTCGTTCGAGAATGCTGTTCAAGTGCCATTCAAACGAATTTATCCCCATGGAATAATGAAAAATAGACTAGTCCTTTTACACCCCAAATATTTCAAAGATTTAAAAAATAAACTTACATGGGCCATTTTGGGACCATCGTGCTCGAGTAACTGTACTTGTAAGAAAAGTTTATTCAGGTATACACAAATACCATTACATAGATTATCATACATAGCAGAATATGCGTAGAAACCTAGGATAACCCAAAAAGTCATTCACTGGTTTAATAATTTCTAACTTGGCATTAAAGTTGGGCTTACGACTCTCTTTTTATCACAACTAGCTTGACGCCATAGTCAATGAGGCCAACTAGTTAACGAAAGAGTAAACCAGAGAGGAAGAGATACGGAATTAGACAAGGTAAAGAAAGAAAAGAACAGGTAGTGGCATCACTTGGGCAGGCGAAATGAATGCGATTAATATGCGCATTTTTGTTCTTCAATACGTTGTAAAAGTCTTGAAACTTTACCTAAATAATTTTTTTAATAATAATAATTACCTACCAATACAAATACTCTTACATGTGCAGTTTGCAAGTTAGTCAAAATAAACAAACAGCATCAACTCCCATTTTCATGCAAACACTATTTTTAGAGTTAATGATAGTATTATTATTATTATCACAATAAAAAAAGCGCTAAACCTAAAAGGTCGTGAATAGCTATATATAGAGTGAAGCGATATGAAAGGAATATTTTTCTACAGTTATCCCTCAGTGTTTGACTAAGAAAACGTAATTCTTCCCACACTCTAAAGTCGCTTGGAAACAAATCTATATTTGTCAATTTTTTTTTCTGTGGTGTATTTATCATGTTTATGTATGTAACTGTTTTTAAATAATTTTGAAGAAAATATCATGATGAATTAAGAAATGTCTATATTAACGTAAAATAAGACATTTAATGTGCCCAGAGTGATTATTATTAGTATTAAGTAATGTTTTCCTCCGCCCAGCAAAAACCTCCATACATATAAAAAAGCATGTTTATATGCTATTAAGTTTTTATATAATTTTGAAGAAAATATCATAGATGGATTAATGAAAATGTCTATATTAATGTAAATTGGAAATTTAATGTCAAAGTGATTATTACATAATGAGAGATGGTTTCCCCGGGAAAAAGTAAACAAACCGGTGTCGCGCACCCTATCTGAAGACTGCTTGCCGTATACAAAAATTTTGGTATAATTTGAACTCGCCGTATGAACGGGCGAAGGCAAACGCCGAAAGAAGGGCCCTACCCAATCACTTAAATGTATAAAAACCCATTATAAATAATACATACTTACTAACTTTGTTTCTATATCATTACAAATAAATTAATCCATTCTCTTTTTTACTTTTGTAACTCTCTAATGACTATAAACTTTTATTCTAATACAATTGTTTTATTTTGTTTGATCTGATAAAATAAATTGCATTCGTTTAACTTAAGTTCAAAATAAATTGTCTACTATAATTTTACCTTTAGTCTATTGTTAATTAATTTTAAGAATGCCCACAAAGCTCTGCATATTAGGGGCTTTTGGGATGACAACCCATTTATATCAATAACTATGTACACCTCTGTATCAGTCACAATAAAAATTATTATTATTATTATCTTCCCTTTAATGATCTAGAATGACTCAGCAGTTGCTGATGGTGGTTTGATACTAAGGGTAATTACCAAATTCCTATTTTCAACTGTTTTGCCGAGGATTTCTAGTAAAAAGTGAGAACACCATGGGGCGAAGGGGGTTGTAGAAAATAGAGTGATGTACGTGTGAGTGAGCTTGCCAGGATATATGGAAAAAACATCTCATCACCTCTATCCTGGCAAAGAAAAGAAATCAAGGAAGCTGATGTTGCAAAAGGTGTTGATATGTTTGCCAAAAATAGATCGAAAACAGTGGATGAAGTTGAGAAGTTGTTGGGGGTGTGGATCAATGAAAAACAAAATGGCGGGTGATAGTATTTCCACGGCGATAATTTGTAAAAAGACAAGGCGGTTGCACGCGATCTTGTCAAGCAATGCCTGAACCAGTGGTGAGGCGAGTGATTTTAAAGCCAGCAAACGCTGGTTTAAAAGATTTAAACGTAGTGGCATACACAGTGTTGTGAGGCATGGTGAGGCACCCAGCTCAGACAAACGTGCAGCTGAAAAATTTGTGCAGGAATTCAAGGGGTTCGTGACACTGAAAAATTTGAACCCCAATAAGTTTTTAAATTGTGATGAAACAGGCCTTTTTTGGAAGAAAATGACAAACAGGACCTTCATTACTCAGAAGAAAAAGGCACTGCCAGGCACAAGCCTATGAAAGACAGGCTAACTCTAATGTTGTGTGGTAATCTAGTGGTGATTTTAAAGTGAAGCCTTTACTGGTGTATCACTCTGAAAATCCCAGTGTGTTCAAGAAAAACAATGTGAACAAGAATACAGTGGACCCCCCGCTAACGAACACCCGAAAATCATACAATTATGTAAGAAGTACAGTCATACCTCGGTTAATGATGGCATCGGATAACAATAAATTGGTTAGCGATACATTTTTACGTCAAAATATTGGCTCGGTTTACGATGATTGCTTGGTTTACGATGTTCGTCCCGGCGCGTCCACGTGGCGCCCAGCTGTGCGGGCACCCAGGGAAACGTCAGTGTGCTATCGTTTACAAGCAAAGCGACCAACCACTCCACCCACATATTCATACCAGTATATTGTCATTATTCCACTGTTTTTAGTCTTCAACTGCTAAAAAAAGCCACCATGGGCCCAAGAAAGCTCCTAGTCCAAGCCTGTGGTAAAGAGTGTAGCAGGGGAAAGAAGCATTCATGCAGGGAGTGACCATTCATGCAGGAGTGAAGCAGGGATACAGGGAGTGTAGCATTCATGCAGGGAGTGTAGCATTCATGCAGGGAGTGTAGCATTCATGCAGGGAGTGTAGCATTCATGCAGGGAGTGTAGCATTCATGCAGGGAGTGTAGCAGGCATGCAAGGAGTGTAGCATTCATGCAAAAGTGTAGCAGACATGCAGGGAGTGAAGCAGGGAGTGTAGCATTCATGCAGGGTGTGTAGAAGGCATGCAGGGAGTGAGCAGGCATGCAGTGAGTGTAGCAGGCATGCAGGGGGGTGTACAGGCATGCAGGGAGTGTAGCAGGCATGCATGGAGTGACATTCATGCAGGGAGTGTAGCATTTATGCAGGGTGTAGCATTCATGCAGGGGGTAGAGGGATGCAGGGAGTGAGCAGGCATGCAGGGAGTGTGCAGGCATGGAGTATATCAGGCTGCAGGGAGTGTACAGGCATGCAGGGGGTGTAGCATTCATGCAGGGAGTTAGCAGGCATGCAGGAGTGAAGCAGGGGGTGTAGCATTCATGCAGGGGGTGTGGGCATACAAGGAGTGTAGCAGGCATGCAGGGAGTGAGCAGCATGCAGGGAGTGTGCAGGCATGCAGGGTGTGCATTCATGCAGGAGTGAAGCAGGGATGCAGGGGGTGTAGCACTCATGCAGGGGGTGTAGCAGGTATGCAGGGAGTGTAGCATTCATGCAAGATGTAGCAGGCATGCAGGGAGTGTAGCAGGCATGCAGGGAGTGTAGCAGGCATGCAGGGAGTGTAGCATTCATGCAGGGAGTGAAGCAGGGATGCAGGGAGTGTAGCATTCATGCAGGGAGTGAAGCAGGGATGCAGGAGGGGCTCATGCAGGGAGTGTGCAGGCATGCAGGGAGTGTAGAAGGCATGCAGGGAGTGTAGCAGGCATGCAGGGAGTGTAACAGGCATGCAGGGAGTGTAGAGGCATGCAGGGAGTGTAGCAGGCATGCAGGGAGTGTAGCAGGCATGCAGGGAGTGTAGCAGGCATGCAGGGAGTGTAGCAGGCATGCAGGGAGTGTAGCAGGCATGCAGGGAGTGTAGCAGGCATGCAGGGAGTGTAGCATTCATGCAGGGAGTGTAGCATTCATGCAGGGAGTGAAACAGGTATGCAGGGAGTGTAGAATTCATGCAGGGAGTGTAGCATTCATGCAGGGAGTGTAGCATTCATGCAGGGAGTGAAGCAGGGAGTGTAGCATTCATGCAGGGAGTGTAGCAGGCATGCAGGGAGTGTAGCAGCTATGCAAGGAGTGTAGCAGGCATGAAGCGAGTGTAGCAGGCATATAGGGAGTGTAGCATTCATGCAGGGAGTGAAGCAGGGATGCGGGAGTGTAGCAAAATGCAAGGAGTGTAGCATTCATGCAGGGAGTGAAGCAGGGATGCAGGGAATGTAGCATTCATGCAGGGAGTGTATCATTCATGCAGGGTGTGTAGCATTCATGCAGGGAGTGTAGCATTCATGCAGGGAGTGTAGCATTCATGCAGGGAGTGAAGCAGGGATGCAGGGAATGTAGCATTCATGCAGGGAGTGTATCATTCATGCAGGGTGTGTAGCATTCAAAGAAAAAAGCCAGTAACCCCAGAAAAGAACTTGCCACCTGCAGTGTTAATGGAAGGATTCCCTTCCAAACACTAGCATACTACTCCATCCTTTCCTCCTCCTGTCCTCCACACATCAACAACTCTTCAATAAATGTAAGTGACATGTTATTGTACTATATTTACATGTATTTCTTTAATGTTCATTAAATTGTGTATTATTTAATGTCAAAAAGTTCTAAAAAATATTTTATTTTACTACTTTTGGAAGTCTGGAACGGATTAATTTTATTTCCATTATTTCTTATGGAGAAAATTGATTCGGATAAAGATTGATTCGGTTACAGATATGCCCTCTCTGACGGATTAATATCGTTAACCGAGGTATGACTGTATAATATTGTAAGTGCATGTGGAAGTGTATTTTTGGGGGTCTGAAATAGACTAACCTACGTGACATTATTTCTTAAGGAAGTAAATTCGTTCAGTAATGGCACTTGAGCAGGCTTCTGGGATGAAGGTTTTTTGTTAGCCGGGGGTCCACTGTAATTTGTGTGTGTTTTGGAAGGCTAACACTAAGGCATGGGTCACGACGGCAATTTTCGTGGAATGGCTCACTGCAGTGTTTGGCCCCAGTGTGAAGAAATACCTCCTGGAAAAGAAATTGCCACTCAAGTGCCTCCTGGTACTGGACAATGCTCCTGCTCATCCTCACAACTTGAAAGACTATTTGTCAGACAACTTCACTTTCATTACAGTGAAGTTCTTGCCTCCAAACACCACTCCTCTCATCCAGCCCATGGACCAGCAGGTCATTTCTAACTTCAAGAAACTGTACAACAAAGCAGTGTTTCAGAAGTGCTTTGAAGTGACCTCGGACACTGAGTTGACCCGAAGAGAGTTCTGGAAAGATCACTTCACTATCCTTCATTGCAAAGGCCTTATAGGTAAGGCTTGGGAGGGAGTGACTTCCAGGACTTTGAACTCTGCTTGGAGACCATTGTGGCCAGGTTGTGTCCAACAGAGGGATTTTGAAGGATTTGAGGCTGACCCTGACCCTGACGACCCTGTGCCTGTTGTGGAAGATATTGTGGCATTGGGGAACAGCCTGGGGTTAGAGGTGAGTGGTGAGGATGTGGAAGAGTTGGTGGAGGAGCACAGTGTAGAGTTAACCACTGAAGAGCTAAAAGAGCTTCATCAGGAACAGCATCAGACGACATTTAAGAAAATTGATTCAAAGGAGGAGGATGGACAGGGTGATGTAGTAACTTCTTCAGAGATTAAGGAAATTTGTTGTATGTGGACTAAGGTGCAGACATTTGTTGAAAACATCACCCTGAGCAAGCTCAAACAAGCCATATCTGCAACATGTTCAGTGACAAACCTTGTCCTCTTCAGGAAAATGTTAAGGCGCCAGAAACAGAGTACTCTTGACAGTTATTTTTTGAGGCAGGGTTCAGTGACTCTCAAGCTGGTCCTAGTGGCATTAACCCTTTCAGGGTTATTGACGTACTAGTACGACTTACGCGCTGAGGTTATTGACGTCTGTACGCATAGATTCTAGCGCCTTCAAATTAGCGTGAAATGGCTGGTAGGCCTAGTGGTTAGAGAATGGGTCCTGTGTGAGCCAGTTCCTAACACCGATGAAAGTGTCAGTGGTGATGAGTTTCAAGGTTTTAAGGCGGTTGTGACCGAAACTAATGACCATAATACCGGTAATATTGAGGAAAAACCAGACGACCCTCAGCCTTCCACCTCCGGTGCTGTGGCATCTTGTTAACGCTCAATTGTACCAGAACAAAGAGGAAACTGTTATTTACTCATATCCCAGACTCTGATGTGAGCAATGGTGATGATAGTGATAGTGAATATGAATTCCAAGCTCTTCAAAACAGTTCCAGTAGCGAGAGTGGAGTGGAATATTCTCAGTGAAGCATCAGTATATACGACGGTATATACTGACGGTATATATTGTTCTATCGATTGAGTACAAGAAACCACCAATTTACCAATTTCAACTACCCAATAAAGTGGTCAGAAATTGGCAATTTGGCCAATTTCATGCAAAATAAAAAAGTTGTCAATTTCAAAATAGGGTTTAGAATAAACAATGCAGACATTCCTGGCACTAAAATAAGATGTTATCTGTTCATTAGTCATGTCTTTAGGCCCTCTTATATTACTCTTGCTTTCTATTTTGATTTTTTATTCACACAAAAAATAGAAGATTTACCGTTATGCAGACTATTGCATTATTGTAAAAATGGTATAAATAATATCATATCAATGCACTTGTGAAAGAATATTATACTCACTAATTGATGTGTATTGGACGCATGGCGTGATTTGTTTACTCTTGATCATTTGCAAAAATCGAACATTTTCCCCACTTTGAGCTCAATTTCAAGGTCATTTTCATCATTAAACTAATCAAAATCATCTATATTTTTGTAGTATGTTTTCCATTCTATCAAACGAGACCATAAAAAAGAGAATACAACTACAAATATTATACGAAAATACACCTCAAAGACAGCGTTTTAATCCAAAAAAGCGGTCGCAGTTTTTTCTCTCATTATGCACTGCGTGCTGCAGGATTTTTTTTATACAGTGCACACAGACCCATTCTCTCATATGCGGGCCTACCAGCTTTCTCCCGCTTGATTTGAAGCCGCTAGAATTTGTGAGTAGTATATATACGTCCGAAACAGTGGCTCGTAAGATGTTTATATACGACCAAAACAGTCAAAAGGTTAAAGCTCCCTAGTGATAAAATGCACACTATACTGTGGTCCCTCGGTTTTTGCTGAAAATTCGTTCCAGAATGCTGCTCAAGTGCCATTACCGAATGTGGAGAAAATTCTCCAAAGGAGGGGGGGTACGCGCCCTTACTACCCTTGCTAAGGGTCCCACCCTTTCCGCCCTTAGGAAGGGGCAAGACGAGGCGCGTCTGGTTGAGAAAAACAACTTAATACAGACCAGATGTACTGACCACAGTGTGTCACGTTGTCTGACCAAGTAGCAGCGAGTGTGTATGTGAGTTAATAGACATTTGAGATAAATGTAACTCTTTGCCGTAACAGGAAGATTACAGTAAACTGTTGTATTGGTTTCTGCACTTGAATTTACTATCGTGTGTTCCAGTGATTGGGGTATTTAGATGACACAAACAATTTAATTACCACTTGTAGCAGTGTGTAGCAATTGTTGAAATTGTGCTGATCACAGCATGCTGGGCACCACGAGGCACCACGTAGCTGCACGAGGCTGCACGAGGGTTAGATTGAATTCGGCCACCGAAAGGACGGGTCATACGGCGACGAAAGGTTTACCCTAACAAAGACATTAGTCGTACGCGTCCGTTATTCTAATTTAATCTCCACTAACGTCGGGAAATCGGATAAGAACTCTGTTCCAGCTCGTTTAGTGAATAAAATCGCGGTATATTCAGAAGTGTGCGCAGCTTCATATTACCGCTAAAAGACAAACATAGAGACAATCGCAAGTGAATTCCATCGAAACAAGACGGTGACTCATCAGCGGCATTCTACAATCAAGACAGCATTTCCGCCGTATATGGTGGAGTCAGCACCATCGCTCACGTTACACAAGCAAGGTATGTTTTTGTGTTCTTGTCAGGCAGGGGACTGAGCAGTTCTTGTATGTCAAGAACATCAAAATTTACCTATTGACGGCGGTTATGTGTGGAATTTTAAGTCCAAACACATGAGTAAACCGCCTTTCAGTCCATCAAAGACTGAAATATGGGCATATGCTCCTTTGGGGCAATAATTATACACCTTTATGTTTACATTACAGCCCAGTGGAGAATGAGGCCATGGATGTCTCCCCTGTGAAGGAGTTGGGGATGGCTGCGACTTCTTGGATTCATCAATAAGCTAAGTAGCAAGCTTTACAGTACATTATCGTAGGAGCACATTCCTCCACACCGAACAAATTTACTTCCTTAAGAAATAATGTCACGTAGGTTAGTCTATTTCAGACCCCAAAATACACTTGCAACAGCACTTACGAAAATACACTTACATAAATGTTCGAGTTTGGAGATGCATGAAAACCGAGGGACCACTGTACAGTACACTCATTAATTACCTTAACCCTTAAACGATCCACACGTATATTTACGTTAGCACTGCTACTGCCCCAAACGTATATTTACGTTTTATTTTTCCTGCCTCCAAATTTGGCATGATTGGCCTGAGATGCCTGGTCAGCATAGAATGGGTCTTAACACTTGGTGTGCTCCATATTAAAAAAATCTGGGACCACTTAGTACCTTGTGGGAGCACCAGTTAAATTGTAGGCCAGCTAGAGCAAACACTGCAGCAAACACCATAGATTCACTGATGTCATGTCATATTAACACTCCCCTTTCAAGTGGAAAGTGATGTTGGCAGGCTGGCAGGCCAGCTGGCTGCCTGCCTGCCTGCCTGGGGACCTGGCTGGCAAACAGCTGGTTTGCCACCTGGCTGGCCAGCAGCTAGCTGGTCAGCTGGGTACCTGATTGGCTGTCTATCTCTGTCTGTCTGTCTGTATCTATCTGTCTCTGTCTCTAACTCATAGGAACACATACGTAAATACAATTATACATAGTGTAAATTACCTAGGATAACTAAAAAAATCAAGACAAAGTGTTATAATGTGCTTGTGATCTGCGTAATACCAGTTGGTTCATGAGCTACTCTCTGAGACAAGCAGACAGAAAGGAGACAACACACAGGCAGACAGAAAGACAGACAGACACACAGACAGACACACAGACAGACAGATACAGACAGACAGACAGACAGGTTTGCATAACAAATAAAGGGAAGCAATGTAAACTGTCAAATGTCATCACTGTAATTACTGGACTGATAAGAAGAGATAAGACTATGGCTCACCCCTCTCGTGAAATGTCACCAGAGTCATTAGTGGAGATCAGATGAGATAAGGCAGCGACACAAATCTTTTATTATTATTATTATCATTATTATTATGCATTATTATTATTATTATTATTATTATTATTATCATTATTATTCACTATCATTATTATTATTATTTTTATGCACTATCATTATTATTATTATTTGAGTACAATTTCAGTACCTAATATTAGTGTCAGAACACAGATTGGCTATGAAATCACAAGAACTACTATAAATTGTGATTATGAAAACATAAAAATTATATAAAATAATAAAAAAAAGTGAAAAAAAGGTATATCGGCAACGATTCTGCACGCGGCAGGACTCCTGTTGCTGTCAGGTGAGCATCCAGTGCCAACTTCTCTGCCTCATATCTCAGTAACTACTGACCCAAATACTTTTTTTTTTTTTTAATCCTATAACACTTAAAAAAAATTTGCTCTTTATTTCTATAAAAATAATAATTTTTTTTTTTCAAAAGATTCGGGGCACTGGGCGAGCTAACGTAAATATATGTTTGGACTGTTTAAGGGTTAAAATATTTGTAGTCTTAATGGTCTTAATGTACGGTGAGAAGTGAAAAGTATTTATTTGCAGAGAGTCGTGTGGGAGGTATGGCATCCTGGCTGGCCACTCCCACCTACTACCACATTAGGTGCCCTAGAGCGATAAAATGCATACCATACAGTACACTCATTACTTACCTTAAAATATTTGTAGTCTTAATGGTCTTAATGTAGGGTGAGAGGTGAAAAGTATTTATTTGTAGAAAGTCGTGTGGGAGGTATGGCATCCTGCCTGGCCACTCCCACCTACTACCACATTAAGTGCCATAGAGCAATAAAATGCATAAACAGTACACTCATTACTTACCTTAAAATATTTGTAGTCTTAATGTAGGGTGAGAAGTGAGTAAGCGAGATAAAAACGAATAAACAAGAGAGAGAGAGTAAGACAGAGCCGCAGAGCATTTATGTAAACAAATCATTTAGTTATGGTTGATACACGTTCATACAAACACCTTATTGTGCACAAGTTGTCTCCACAGTGGTACAATAGAATAAATTAAGACCAACACTTCTATTCTCATGTAATTTTTAGAAGGAATGATGCTCTGACAAATTATTATTATTATTATTATTTTTATTATTATTGTTATTACAAATTATTATTACAAGTACAGACTCTCCTCACTTAACGACGGAGATAGGGGCCTAAGACCCCGTCGGTAAACGATTTCGTCGCTAATCGAGGAATCATCCCTTACTGACACTTCAAAAGTCCCACCACCCAAAATTAAAACATTCAGTTTTATGTTTGTTGGGAAATTCCTTTCAATGTTTATTATTAACGGTAATACAACATGAAATAGGTCAATGACTTACTTCCAAGATATTCCAGGAAACGCTTACATAGCTGGTTACTTGAAAAAAAAAAAATTGTGAAAATCGCACTTTTTCAGTCTTTGCATAGGGTAAGAGTGATCTTCTATAGTTATACCCTTCAGGGGTAACGTTTTGTAATTGTCGGTCACTTTTATTATATTACCCTCCATACAGTGGTACTCGAACTCGATGGTCCCTAAAATCGCCCTTTATGTAAGTTATTTTTAAATCTTGAAGTATATTTTTGGTTTTAAGGATAGTCTATTTTACATTATTCCTTAGGGATAAATTCGTTTGGTAATGGCACTTGAACAGCATTCGAACGAAAATATCGTAACTCGGGTCCACTGTACCTTGTTCACTGAAATATAATCATATATTAAGCTGGCACGAGATTAGATTAGATTCTGCCACCGAAGTGGCTAGTTTATTGTGCACCCCATATCCATCCTGTGGACGGTAGCGCAAAGAGCATATGGATACACAAAAGGCCTAGGCACTAGGCCCCAAAGGGGTTAACAATTGTACATTTGGATTTATACCTACATATCAATTATCTGTTACAAGCAAATTTAGGAAATTTGCTTAGTACAATTGGTATCTTATTTCATGAATAAGATATCTTGACATGGCACATAGGTTATTATACTGTCTATCTCCATATTCCTCAATAAGTGGACAATTAAGCACATAGTGTTCAAGACAGTGACCATATGCCTGATCACATAATTTGCATTTAGTTTGATCATCATCTGTGTCTCCCAAACTGCCAGAAGTACCTGTAGCCAAGCCTAAGCCTGGCCACTACAACATCAGTCAGTCTGTTCACATTGCAAGTTGCTCCACAAACATGCCCATCTATGCTTGCATTATCAGCGGCAGCGGCAGCGACAGTGGCATCCAAGCTCTGTTATTTTCTTCTCCAGCCAGAACCCACCAACGCTTCTAGGATGGCCTAATTGCGGAACTGCTGCACTAACGCACCTAGACCCCAGAATGACTCAAGAATACCAACAGTAAGACCACCTACTCGAAAAATTATCGATCCAAGTGGAGAGTGCCATCAAACCCAAAACACAGCCCGCTGCCAGACGAGCACCCACAACAAGCTTTGAGCAACTATAGCTTCTATGTCCTATCTACAACATCCCCTGTACTACTATGAGACCTAATAACAGAAGAAGCAGCAATAAGAACTGCAAGAAATCACCAAGATCTCGACTATTTCATTTGACTACCCAGCAGGACACCGGTGCATCACCCACCCACCCCACCGCCACCCCAGGCAACATGTCAACAAACACAATGGCTGACTCTCCCTCTCCCTCACCCTACTCAACCACCACCCATGACGACGGGACAGCAACAACACCAATCATGACTGAATTCCTCAAACCACACTGCCTTCAAAGGATTTGACCCATCTGAAATGATCTCAGGTATGACAAATGATCCTGTCACTCTTAAGTCATACATCACCACCTTAACTGAGGAAAACATGAATCTTCGTACAACACTATCTAAGCATGAAACAAAGTTAGCCCACCTAGAAAGCAAGATCCTAAGCTTTGAGCAGAAGTTTACATCAGCTGGAATGGCTGATTTTGGAAAGACCCTCCAATCAGTCATAGCCAGCCATACAGACCAAATAACATCCCTAAACACGAAGGTTGAAGATGCTGTCAAGAACTGGAAGACCAACATGGATACCCAGCTGACTGACTATTTTTCTAACCAAGAAGATAAAAATGAGCAAGATAAGTTATCCAGCGCGGTAATAATTAGCAGTGCACTCTTTCCAAGTGGCATAAACCATACCAACTGCAAAGATGCTGCTCTTCAGACCATAAAAGACCACTTAAATTTAGTAGTACCAGCATCTGAAATAACAGAATCACGATTACTTGGCACACAAGTTAGAAAAAAGTGTTATGCTTAGATTTCACAGATAGACAGTAAAACCGATCTTATTAAAACATCAATTAGTGAAAAAGATCTCTATGTAAACGAGTGCCTCACAAAAAAACGTCAGAACTTCCTATACAGAGTAAGAAAGCTTAAACGTGAGAATAATGACAAAATCCACCAGTGCTTCACACGAGAAGGGAAAATCCTAGTTAAGAAAACAAATGTAGGCCGTGCTTACTATATCACGAATGAAAATGAACTGTCCACATTCCTTCGAGATGCTAACCTTACAGAGACTGAACAATTTCAATGACCTAATCCTTAGTCTGCGTTAGTGCAACAGTTGTATTAGTAACTGCAACCTCACAATCTTACATTTCTCCCAAAACTGATTGTATATTAATGTAATTAACTTCATATTTGTTCTAATAATCTGCTACCTCACTATATTAAATTTCCCACTAAATATAATTGTACAACCTATTTTACTATATAGTATAGTAAACTTTTCCGATCTGTAATGCCATTACAATGATTTACCTTAGAAATGTCACTAGGTTGTCTATTTCAGACCCAAATACTTTTCCACAAGCCTTACTATTTACTAATAATATGTAATTACTTTACTTATTTGAAATCTTAACGTATCTGTAACCTTTACTTTTATTTTTTTTATTTTTAAATACAAACCTATATTACTTTTTCCCAACCCTATCTATTTACAATATTAGTAATTAATTTTTACTTGAAATTTAATTACAACCTTTACTTTTGTTTTTCTTTTTATATTTTTATAATGAAACAACTACATGTACCTTATTGTGTATGTGACTTAGTTTATTTTTTCTTATAAGCTATTACCAAATAAGTGCAATTATTTACTCATACTTTTAAATACCTTTTACCAAAAGCAAATTTCAGTCACTTTATTTGCTTAATTGTAATCTTATATTCAAACAACTACCTCATTGTGTATGTGACTTACTTTATATTTCCTTTATAAGCAACTACCTGATAAGTGCAATCATTTACTTATATTTTATAAATACTGTTTACCATTAGCCAACTTCAGTTAACTTTCAGTCACTTTATTTGCTTAATTGTATTCTTATATTCAAACAACTACCTCATTGTGTATGTGACTTACTTATATTTCCTTTATAAGCAACTACCTGATAAGTGCAATCATTACTTATATTTTATAAATACCTTTTACCATTAGCCAACTTCATCACTTTATTAACTTCAATTTAATCAAAACTACTTTTAATATTAGTCAAATCTGTTTTAATATAATAATAATAATAATAATATTTTTATTTGGACATGATACAAAGAATTACATTTGGTTATTGAGATTACATGAGGTGTACATGCCAAAAGCCCCTAGTATGCAGGGCATTTTGGGCAGACTTAAAATTAACTTAAAACTAAATTGTAAGAATTTTTGTAGATAGTATACAATGAGTAAAGGTGAGTATTTAAGCTATGAAATTTGAACATAGTTTTGTACTTTTGTCTTCATTATAAAATTAATTAAATCAGATTAAACAAATTAAAGCAATAATAATAATAAAATAATTAAAAGTTATGGTTGATAATTTATAAAATAAGTAAAGTTGCATATCTAAGTTTTAAAGTTTGAATATAAGTTGAACATATCAATTAACTGTAGCAATTTATTGCAGCAATGCAACTAATTGAGTGAGATAACAATTTAAAACAATTAATTGCATTGCAGTTAGTTTACGTGGTCATTATAATGTAAGTGTTGTGGGAATAATTAGCTAAGTAAGTATTATTCATAACAGGTTTTACATTCATTCATTCGTCAATTCATACATTACATTGACTTTAAAGTCAGGTTTTACGTTAAGTGATTATTCTACTTTGCTGGGAATGGTTGATATGGAGCAATTAGCTTTGGGTGAGAAGGTGGTTTTTTAGCATCGTTTTGAATTGGGGTACAGGTAGGGTTTCTTTGGCAATGACAGGTAATGAATTCCAAATTTTTGTGCCTTTTAGTGCATTGAGTTTTTACATAGTGTTAGGTGGACACGGGGAACATCGAGGAGTGATCTGTGTCTAGTGTTATGGTCATGTGTCCTGTTAAAATTAGTAAGGAGAAGTTTGAGTGGTGGGTTAATATCTGCATAGAGTGTTCTATGTATGTAATAGGCACAGTAAAAGTATGGATGTCTTGTATGGTGAGTAAGTTTAGGTTTTTGAATATTGGTGGAGTATGTTGCCTGGAGTGAGAATTTGTTATCATTCTAACTGCTGCCTTTTGTTGTGTTATTAGTGGTCTGAGATGAGTTATTGATGTAGAGCCCCATGCGCAGATTCCATAGGTGAGGTAGGGGTAAATGAGTGAGTGATATAGGGTAAGGAGAGCTGGTTGTGGAACATAGTACCGTATCTTGGATAGTATTCCCACGGTCTTTGAGACTTTCTTGGAGATTTTTGTATGTGTGTCTGAAATTTGAGGCCACTGTCAAGATGTATTCCTAAGAATTTTCCCTCTGTGAGT
>WNWK01041337.1:0-16499 GCA_009830355.1 Cherax destructor | reverse complement strand
TCTGATGGATGAGATTGGGTTGAGTGGGTTCGGGTGCCTGAAGTGGCTCTTTTATTTTTCCCACAGGAGGACATCCTGAACCGGGCAGCTCCATTTTTTTGGGAGGAAACCATTAGAGTTGAGACAACGAAGCTGTAAACACGACCGACACTTGCCTCTCCTAGTATTGCCAGCCGTGCCATTTCCCTGGCTGCTTGCTTCCTCCTGACTGGCATTCATCTGGCTAAGTAGACTGTAGTGGAGTACGACATGCTGGGTGGGTAAGGTGCGTGGAAGGTAGTGAACTTGACCGTGGTGGCCTGGTAGGGCTTGAGGGGTGTCGCTGGGATTTGGGTGAGGGAGGCGCAGGTAGTTGGGTGGGGGAGGCGCAGTTTGTTGGGTGGGGGTCGCCAGGGGAGAGGAGTGAGGGGAGTACACTACACATGGATTTTGCCCTCTATATATTGTTCACACTGTCTTACAATACACACAATACACACAACATTATTTGTTTCCCATGTACGTCATGAAAGATGTGGGTATGTGCACTGTTGAACACCAGTGTCTTCCCTCACCACCTACACACAGCGCCTCTTCCCTCTCCCCTGTGGCGTGGGGGAGGAGGCACTGGTCACTCCCTCGTTAACATTAACCACACATTGTTTTTCCATAACATATGTCTCTAATTATTCCATGCATCGACACGTAATCATTTCTAGGTTAACTGGAAGCATGGCGCATGGTGCTGGAGGTTGATGTTTTTATGAGAGATTTCCGAGGTTTGTATATACGATAATCTTGGCCGGCACACAGTGTAGGCCTTATTCTCCCCCACCACCACTGGCCATCTTCCACACTACCACCACTCACCAACCTTCACAAACTGCACATCATTTCCACTATTTGTGTTGAAACGATGCACTTTAATGTTTTCTCACTGCACTGGAATCTTCCCAAAGTATTCACACTGAGTCCTGTTCAGTCTTAGATCTGGTCAGCCTCGTTGATCAGTACTTATCCTTGAAAATCCCGCAGCTAGCCCGCCACACGTCTTGCCATGCCAGCATATATATATATATATATATATATATATATATATGTGTGTGTCTGTGTGTACAGAAAGAGAGCGAGGAACAATGGTAAGAATGAGAAAGTGCTGGTACCGGGACATGACCTTAACATCTTACGGGTGAAATTTGAATCGAAACTATGAAGAATCCCGTTGTAAATCTTGTAAACAAAGTGACCAGGAACCTCACAGCAGTTAGATATATCAGCATCAGCTTGAAAGCAGAGGTAGCAAGATTCTGAAAGAGACATAAGTACGCTCACACCTTGAGTATGTTTCACGTTCCTGGATTACCTGCCCATCGTCTCATCTGTGACTTCTTGACACAACAGAGCAAGACTACTCATCTCTCACCTGGACCCAGACTGGACAGATTTGTCATTTCAGCGGAGCCTTCAATACAGGAAGGATGTTTGCGGCATTAATGATATTTACAAGGCCAATATTGTCAAGGTATCACACTTGGCTCCACTCCGAGGACACCACGAAAAGAGCTTCTAGACAACAAGACGGGCAGCAGACAGCAACTACTCTCTGACTGTAACCTTTTTCAGAACATCGTTTCATTTGAGATTATTTATTCCTATGATGACTCGAGTATGGAACATGTTCGTACAACATAACGACATCAACGAAATAAAATCAGCTGACTAAAGGAAATTGCTGACCCACAGATGTCTGCAATTTAATCCTGTTCCCTAACTGAATATCACTTTACAATAAAAAGGCATTCAAGTGAGATAATGAGAGAGAGAGAGAGAGAGAGAGAGAGAGAGAGAGAGAGAGAGAGAGAGAGAGAGAGAGAGAGAGAGAGAGAGAGAGAGAGAAAATCATAAACCCGCAGGTTCTCATTAACATTGTTTAAGTTTTATATCTCTTCGTCATTTCGCCACTCCAGAGAAAAAGTAATTAAAGCCTCACTCGGAAAGAGAGAACGTAAAAACGTAATATTAAACAAAAGAGTACAGAGAAAAAGGGATAGAAGAGAGGACGCAAAAATATATCAGAGATGAAGGCGAGACAACTGGAGCCTAAGTGGAAGAGTCTTGAAGCATGTTAGTATGATTGTTCTTCTGCTACTTTCTCTAGTTCTTCACTGTTCCTTGTGGCTTCTGCTACCTTCTCCCTCTAGTTCTTCACTGTTCCTTGTGGCTACTGTTACCTTCTCCCTCTAGTTCTTCACTGTTCCTTGTGGCTACTGCTACCTTCTCCCTCTAGTTCTTCACTATTCCTTGTGGCTTCTGTTACCTTCTCCTTCTAGTTCTTCACTGTTCCTTGTGGCTTCTGCTACCTTCTCCCTCTAGTTCTTCACTGTTCCTTGTGGCTACTGCTACCTTCTCCCTCTAGTTCTTCACTGTTCCTTGTGGCTTCTGTTACCTTCTCCCTCTAGTTCTTCACTGTTCCTTGTGGCTACTGTTACCTTCTCCCTCTAGTTCTTCACTGTTCCTATGGCTACTGCTACCTTCTCCCTCTAGTTCTTCACTGTTCCTTGTGGCTACTGCTACCTTCTCCCTCTAGTTCTTCACTGTTCCTTGTGGCTTACTTTTCTATTGTGTCTCTGGCTTGTATTGTGATCATTTAATTTTATATAGCAACAGTGATCCGGCAAGAGTTACTTTAATATTGTGAGAGCATTAGTTACTTTAATATTGTGAGAGCATTAGTTACTTTAATATTGTGAGAGCATTAGTTACTGGCCTTAATTGTGCTTTAGGACGAGGGTGCAGGAGTTAAACTAGTTAGGTTTACCACGTGGGTGCAGTAGTGAGTTGTATAGTTTGTGGTTTAACATGTGGGTGCAGTAGTGAGTTGTATAGTTTGTGGTTTAACATGTGGGTGCAGTAGTGAGTTGTATAGTTTGTGGTTTAACATGTGGGTGCAGTAGTGAGTTGACTTGCTTGTGGTTTAACACGTGGATGCTGTAGTGAGTTGTATAGTTTGTGGTTTAACATGTGGATGCAGTAGTAAGTGCAGGTGTGAGGTTGTGTCAGTGGGTGTTTACATTAGTACAGGTGTGAAGGTGTGTCAGTGAGTGTTTACATTAGTACAGGTGTGAAGGTGTGTCAGTGAGTGTTTACATTAGTGCAGGTGTGAGGGTGTGTCAGTGGGTGTTTACATTAGTGCAGGTGTGAAGGTGTGTCAGTGGGTGTTTACATTAGTGCAGGTGTGAAGGTGTGTCAGTGGGTGTTTGCATTAGTGCACGTGTTAGGGTGTATCAGTGGGTGTTTACATTAGTGCAAGTGTGAGGGGTGTGTCAGTGGGTGTTTACATTAGTGCAGGTGTTAGGGTGTGTCAGTGGGTGTTTACATTAGTGCAAGTGTTAGGGTGTGTCAGTGGGTGTTTACATTAGTGCAGGTGTTAGGGTGTGTCAGTGGGTGTTTACATTAGTGCAAGTGTTAGGGTGTGTCAGTGGGTGTTTACATTAGTGCACGTGTTAGGGTGTATCAGTGGGTGTTTACATTAGTGCAAGTGTTAGGGTGTGTCAGTGGGTGTTTACATTAGTGCACGTGTTAGGGTGTATCAGTGGGTGTTTACATTAGTGCAAGTGTTAGGGTGTGTCAGTGGATGTTTACATTAGTGCAGGTGTGAGGGGTGTGTCAGTGGGTGTTTACATTAGTGCAGGTGTTAGGGTGTGTCAGTGGGTGTTTACATTAGTGCAAGTGTTAGGGTGTGTCAGTGGGTGTTTACATTAGTGCAGGTGTTAGGGTGTGTCAGTGGGTGTTTACATTAGTGCAAGTGTTAGGGTGTGTCAGTGGGTGTTTACATTAGTGCAAGTGTTAGGGTGTGTCAGTGGGTGTTTACATTAGTGCAGGTGTGAGGAGGGAGTGCGTTATTCCTTATTTTTATTTACTAGATACCTCTGTTTCCTAATAAAATGATACCTTCTGTCTATTTATTCTACTTCCTAATGAGCTTGAGTCTAATAGTAGACTCCTGTTTACCTGCCCTGGCTTCTGATTTTAATACCAGTTACTGTTCTTTATTGACCACTATTAGTCTATTCCTTGTTCATACTAATAAAAGTTAACCATTCACGTTACAGCTGGCAGAACCTGGCACCCACACCTGACCCCATCTACCACGCATAAGTGAATACCGTCAGCGATGATTCTCGTTGCGGTGGCACTCTCGGAGTCGTGTTCCACCTCCGTTTCTTCACTATATTTACTTGATTCTTATTTACTGTCCTTCTTTTAATCACAACACTAGATTTGCACTTTACTATCAGTCTTGAGATCACACCTTATCACTCACGATGACTGGCAGCGATGTCTACCGCGATAAGGTCTGGTAACAACTTAAGATGTCGTACCGCGCTACCCTCTATACACAAGCTTGTGTGTATAGTGTGTGTGTGTTAGTTAGTTAGTTACCATTTTGTCCTAGGCACATGTGAATTAGACACTAGGCCTGTTGTATATGTGTGTGTGTGTATGTGTATGTAAGGAAACACTTCGAAATGTTTCTGCCCCACCGGGAATTGAACCCGGCCCCTCCATGCGTGAAGCAAGAGCTTTACCCACTAGGCCACCGGGGCTGTGTGTGTGTGTGTGTGTGTGTGTGTGTGTGTGTGTGTGCATGCGTGTGTGCAGACAATAAAAATTATAGACCAGCAATAAAATGTAAAAAAAAAATAATATTTAAATGTTAATTATAATTACGTTATATTATATTTAGAATCAGCGTTCCAAATATTCGTCACATTAGGTAGGCTTTGTTATGAAAATGAAGAAATCTATGTATATAACTCTAGGGATATTACAGCCCAGGTTTGAATATCTTCTATCAACACAGAGCACTGTGTTACCAGTGGTGTGTTTACCACTGTGGGTGAGTGGGGTGGTGGTGTTGCTGGGTGGGCTTGGTGAGTAGGGTGGTGGTCCAGGTATACTACTCCAGGTATGCTACTCCAGATATGCTACTCCAGGTATACTACTCCAACTATACTACTCCAGCTATACTACTCCAGCTATACTACTCCAGGTATACTACTCCAGGTATGCTACTCAATGTATGCTACTCCAGGTATACTACTCCAGGTATGCTACTCCAGGTATGCTTCTCAAGGTATGATATTCCAGGTATGCAACTCCAGGTATACTACTCCAGGTATACTACTCAAGGGATACTCCTCAAGGTATACTACTCAAGGTATACTACTCCAGGTATAATACAGGTATGCTACTCCAGGTATACTACTCAAGGTATACTACTCCAGGAATACTAATCCAGGTATACTACTCGAGGTATGCTACTCCAGGTATAATACTCAATGTATACTACTCCAGGTATTCTACTCCAGGTATGCTACTCCAGGTATACTACTCCAGGTACACTACTTCAGGTATACTACTCCAGGTATACTACTCCAGGTATACTACTCCAGGTATACTACTCCAGGTATACTACTCCAGGTATGCTACACCAGGTATACTACTCCAGGTATACTACTCCAGGTATACTACTCCAGGTATGCTACTCCAGGTATACTACTCCAGGTATGCTACACCAGGTATACTACTCCAGGTATACTACTCCAGGTATGCTACACCAGGTATACTACTCCAGGTATACTACTCCAGGTATGCTACTCCAGGTATACTACTCCAGGTATACTACTCCAGGTATACTACTCCAGGTATACTACTCCAGGTATACTACTCCAGGTATACTACTCCAGGTATACTACTCCAGGTATGCTACTCCAGGAATACTAGACACCAGAGTTGTCTTAAAAATATTAACACCAAACTCTGTCGACTAACACCCAGGTACCTACTTACTGCTATATGAACGGGGACAACAGTTGTAAGGTGACAAACACAAAGGTACTTATTTACTGCTAGGTGAAGAACAGCAGATGTAAGGTGACTAATACCCAGATAGCTACTTACATCTAGGTAAATAGGGACAGCAGTTGTAAAATGACTAACACCCAGGTACCTACTTACTGCTAGGTGAACAGGGACAGCAGGAGTAAGGTGAAAAACACCCAGGTACCTACTTACTGCTATGTGAAGTAGGATAGCAGATGTAAAGTGACTAACAAACACCTAGGTACCTACTTACTAATAGGTGAACAGGGACAGGAGCTGTAAGGTGAAAAAACACCCAGGTACCTACTTACTGCTAGGTGAAGAAGGATAGCAGTTGTAAGGTGACTAACACCCAGGTACCTACTTACTCCTGGGTGAAGAGGAACAGCAGCTCTAAGGTGAAAAACACCCAGGTACCTCCTTACTGCTAGGTAAAGGACAGCAGATGTAAGGTGACTAACACCCAGGTACCTACTTACTGCTAGGTAAACAGGGACAGCAGTTGTAAGGTGACTAAACCCCCCCAGTCGGTACCTACTTGCTGCTATTTGAACATAGACAGCAAATATAATGTAAGTGTAAAGTACTCCCAGGTACATAATTACTGTTAGGTGAAAAGGGACAGCAGGTGTAAGGTAACTAACACCCAGGAACCCTCTTACTTCTAGGTATACAAGGACAGCAGGTGTAAAGTAACTAACACCCAGGTATCTACTTACTGCTAGGTAAACAGTGACAGCAGATGTAAGGTGACTAACACCCAGGTACCTACTAACTGTTAGGTGAACAGGGACAGCAGATGTAAGGTGATTAACACCCAGGTACGTACTTACTGCTAGGTAAACATTGACAGCATTTGTAAGGTGACTAAGACCCAGGTACCTACTTACTGCTAGGTGAACAGAGGCAGCAGGTGTATGGTGATTAACACCAAGGTACCTACTTGTTGCTGGGTGAACAGGGACAGGAGTTATAAGATGACTAACATCCAGGTACCTACTTACTGCTAGGTGAAGCGTGGGCCTCAGTGTGTGAGGTGAGTGCGCTACCAACTCAGCTATGGGACTTTTGCATTTTCTGCCGCTTGACTTAAATTATAATTAATGTCATGCTATCTAATAAACTGTATAATTCACTAATTTATATGCATCTGATTTTCTGATTTTTTTAAAAACGTCTGTAGAGTTTTTGCATAAATGTTAATACATTAAACTTTGATAATTTACGAGTTTAATTGGTTAAGCTTATTAATTTATTATTTTTACCTGCAATAATTCAACTGCCGTCACCAACACAGCAACAGTCACCACTAGCACCACTAACAACATAGCAACAGTCACCCTAGCACCAGTAACAACATAGCAACAGTCACCCCTAGCACCACTAACAACATAGCAACAGTCACCCCTAGCACCACTAACAACATAGCAACAGTCACCCTAGCACCACTAACAACATAGCAACAGTCACCCTAGCACCACTAACAACATAGCAACAGTCACCCTAGCACCACTAACAACACAGCAACAGTCACCCTAGCACCACTAACAACATAGCAACAGTCACCCCTAGCACCACTAACAACATAGCAACAGTCACCCCTAGCACCACTAACAACACAGCAACAGTCACCCCTAGCACCACTAACAACATAGCAACAGTCACCCCTAGCACCACTAACAACATAGCAACAGTCACCCCTAGCACCACTAACAACACAGCAACAGTCACCCCTAGCACCACTAACAACATAGCAACAGTCACCCCTAGCACCACTAACAACATAGCAACAGTCACCCCTAGCACCACTAACAACATAGCAACAGTCACCCCTAGCACCACTAACAACATAGCAACAGTCACCCCTAGCACCACTAACAACATAGCAACAGTCACCCTAGCACCACTAACAACATAGCAACAGTCACCCCTAGCACCACTAACAACATAGCAACAGTCACCCTAGCACCACTAACAACATAGCAACAGTCACCCCTAGCACCACTAACAACACAGCAACAGTCACCCTAGCACCACTAACAACATAGCAACAGTCACCCCTAGCACCACTAACAACATAGCAACAGTCACCCTAGCACCACTAACAACATAGCAACAGTCACCCTAGCACCAGTAACAACATAGCAACAGTCACCCTAGCACCAGTAACAACACAGCAACAGTCACCCCTAGCACCAGTAGCAACATAGCAACAGTCACCCCTAGCACCACTAACAACATAGCAACAGTCACCCTAGCACCAGTAGCAACATAGCAACAGTCACCCCTAGCACCAATAACAACACAGCAACAGTCACCCCTAGCACCAGTAACAACATAGCAACAGTCACCCCTAGCACCAGTAACAACACAGCAACAGTCACCCCTAGCACCAGTAGCAACATAGCAACAGTCACCCCTAGCACCAGTAGCAACATAGCAACAGTCACCCCTAGCACCACTAACGCAGCAATAGTGGTGGTGTTGGTGGTTTTGGTGGTGTTGATGGTGACACTAGCAGTGAGCACAGTGTACATACACCATCTCAAGAAGAAGTCATCTCACAGTACGTAACCTGGTCTTCAAAAGTTACATTACTAACAAATATCTAGAGTGTTCAAGTCTAATATTTTATTTCTTCTCTCTTATAGTCACCTTGTTAGTCTAGGTAAGGTTTGTCAGGAAACAATACAAGTGTTTCCTGACGCTGGTCTTAACCATATTTGTCAGGACACAGGACAAGTGTTTCCTGACGCGTGTCTTAGTCATATGATGACCCGCAGCTGGAGTTTTTTTTTTTTATATTTTATTTAAAAACATTCAGATACATCTCCACACACTTATCAGACATTCCCAGTACATATACAGTACATCATCATAACACAATTTCACAAATCATATCAATGTATAATATAGTATGCACACATGTGCTGAGGGGGCTTCAAAAGTTAGCTACTAACCCTCCACTCCACACACGTCGAAGTAACACATCTGCCAATTGAACCCCTAACCTTTAACACATCATTATACCACAACAATGTACTGTTCCAAAATGACAACAGACAAAAACTATTTGTACTCGCCTTAGACTTACACTATACCCAACAAGTAAGCCCAACCTACTAGGTTACAAAACATTCTCCTCAACCACTCCAACATCCAGATGAAAATCTGATCAGCTTCCCATAACCTATAATGCTTTTACAATAATGATAAATACTTGCCCTGTCCCAATATACATACAGATCACAAAATGCTCTAGACAAAACACAAACATATTTATATGCCACAATCTTTATATATAAACCTTCTGGATCACCATAACCCCAGAAGACACCATCATAAATCAACATTGTAACTCCCTAAAAATACTACTAAAATTAATACATTTCCACAGAACCCTACCTAAACACAACCACCATATTTTCACCATGCCCTTTACATCAGGCACAGGAAATTGCTTCACAACAATATATGTTATCTAATAGAGAAAGTAATAAGACACATATACCTGTATATTGTAAAGTCTGATCCTCCTCGACACATTATACATAGCATATACAGGTATTTACCATGCAAAATAACATACATCTGAGAGGGAAAAACCCCAAACCTCTGACATGTGACATATCATTAAATCCTAATTCCCACCCCATACTATTCTTCATTTGTATTTTCATTTTACATTCCACATCACCCTCATCCTACATACATGTTATACACAACCTAAATACCATGTCAATCAATCAACCTCTATTAATTATGGAGTAATACAATTACCCTCATTGTGACATTTACAATTTATAACATTGCCAATAAGAATCATATGTCCCACAACTCCAAACACATGCAACGCCACCACTGGCGATGAACCAAAATAAATATTTATACCCTACTACCAACCTTGTGCATCAACAAAATCCTGTATAAATTACAAAGCTGCTCTAACCTACCAAAACCCTTAACACTTAAATCTATTACCCGGCCAACACATAAATGTCGGACCATAATCAAGGTCTTACCCAGCACAAAATTCTATGTATCTGACGTGCCACAGAACATACTACATTATTATATGACAAGATTATTTCCAATAGGCAAAACAAATACTATACCTAACCTTCACCTCGCTCAACCAAACTATCGCAGACAAAACCATGCAAAACCCATGACTATACCAACCCCCCAACCCTATGAAAGCCCAAGCAAAACTAACCCTGTCCTTACCGTCATCCCTAGCCACATACATCCCGCACCCTCCATCCTATTTCGTCCACCGTCACCCCAAAGTCAATGAGTCAACTCCTCCTTCGACAACGCTCACCCCCCACATCCATACACCCTTCCCCGCCAGCCAAAACAACCTCAATTCATTGCTACTATCCAAACCCCCACAAAATCATATCTCCCAACTAACACGCTTACACACCTGTTCAAGCCCCTTTTGACCTAAGTACCCTCCTCACCCCAACAACTCCCCAAGACCATACCCCTATTTCCACTACAAAAGCCTCTTCCCATTCCCTCCCATACACCATCCTATTTCTACATTTAGAATGATACATATAACACGCTAAGGCCCTAATTCTTACCCCTATTCCCACCTCCCTCAATCTCCACGATCCGCATACAAAATCTACCATACAGTACATCAAACCCTTCTCACCCTAGCAGTTACACCCTCAAAATCTAAAAACAATGCCCTCAGCAAGGTATGCCACCCCCAACATCGTATAACTCCCTATCCACTGTCGCACTGGCTCCAACATCTCACAAAAGTACACCACATGCAGTACTGACTCCAATTCCCCACATCTCTCACACCTCCCATCCCGCACCACCCCCATTTGGAAAGAACAGCCCTGAAGCCAGCACCCCATGCATAAACCTATACATAATTCCCTATCCCGTGCCCTCAGGCACAACCTCCTAAAATCCTCCAAATAGTTACCCAATCATACACAGGATACACTCCTTCACATCCACTACCTCACCCACACCCCCAACCTCAACATTACTCTTACCGACACCTCCTGCGGGCGACCCACCACCAACAAATTCCTCAAAGATCCTTACAATATATCAAATCCCTACCCTCCACCATCTACTCACTTCCCTATGACCGTCCTACCTCTATCCCCCTCCCCCAAAACACCCCCACCAATAACCTTCGCACAAACATACACATTGACCTTCTTTCAAACCAAATTAACCCCAGCCCTCCCTATCTACACTGTTCCTAACAATATCCTTCCTCAACCAATCCCGTCCGTAGCCCAAATGTACCTAAAACCCTCCTCCAATCCTAATCACATCCCTCTGCAACAGGGGATATATAACAGCCACATACCACACCGTACTGTATATCATCGTATTCACCGCAATCACCCTCTGCCTTAACGTTAAATCCCCCTATCCATCCCCCAACCGTCCCAAAGCCTTCCCCACGACTCTATCAGAATTAACCTCCGTGCCCTATTACCATCACTCATGTACACAATGCCACATATGCAAGTTATCCACAACCAACCATCCAAGCCCGACCCCAAGCACCCCCACCCATGCACCCACCTGCAACAATTTCGACTTCGCCCTATTCACATTCATACCAGTCACACGCAAAAACCCTATACTTCTTTCCACACCATGCAGATCATCCATACCACTAACCAACACCGTAGTGTCATCCACATATCCCACTATTCCCGACCCTTCCCTTCTCCCCTTCCCACTTCCTTCTGTACCAGACGATAAACGGATCTTGCATACAAGCAAACAATATATGCGATAGCGGACAACCCTGCCTCAACCCTCTATCCATAGGTACCACCCTTCCCAACCTACCATTCACCTGCACCCTCACACATGCCCCATCATATACCGTCCTCACCCACCCCACCACCTCCTCCCCAAACCCTGTCTCCTCATGATTTCATACAACACCTCCCGCTCAACACTATCATACGCACTCTTCCAATCCAATGCTAATACCCCACCCTCACACAATCATCAATGTAGGATTTATGCTCCATGCCCCTGATCATACTCCTACCCGGGATACCATACTGCCCCTTCTCAATTATCCCTTCCAACACCCTCTTTAACCTGTTCCCCAATATCTTAGCAAAAATTTTGTAATCCCCATTCATCAATACCAAAGGCCTAAAATTACTCATAGTATCCAAGTCTTGACCCTTCCTTACCAACACCAGCACACCCATACCCATTTGCCTATACCTTTTCATGCAATTCATCACCTGAATCATGCAACCACTCAGAGCATCCCAGTTTTCCCTATAAAAATCATTCACAATCCCATCTATACCAGGTGTCTTCCCTTACTTAACCCCTCTACCGCCTCCATACCTCCTCCCACTTATTGGCCCCTCCAGACATGCCCTATCACCTCCCCCAATTACTTCATCCCCATAATATCACTTACCCCACACCTCCCTTCCGTCTTGCCAAATACTTTTCAAACCACTTATCCACATACACACCCATTGCCTCTGTAGATTGTACCTTTAAACCACATTCATAACCCATACCTTCTTCATCCACCTCTATACATTCCACCATCATCGCATCCATTCTCTGCTTACATTTCCTCAAAACAAACTTAGATGGTCTGTCCACCCAAAGCACATCATCTATTCCCGTTTTCACCCTGCATGCATCAAAACGCTCATTTTGGATTTCCTTCAACCTGTCCTTGATACCCCTAATCTCCCCATACACTTTTGACCCCCTTGCATAACACTCCTGTAACAACCCTCCAAATACTTCTGCAAGCCAAAACTCCAGCCCGCCTCCTCCTACCCAAGGCCTGATAATACCCTCTTATGCTTTCCCAGCCCCCACCCACCAACCCACCAGATCCTTCGCATCCTTCCCTGCTCCCACAGCCCCTCCCACCAACTTCTAAAATCCTCCTCCTGTCCTCCCTACCACCAATTTTCCATTCAACTTCCAGTACCCTTGAACCACTTTGCCACACCATCCCAGTATACCTCCACCAACACTCCTCTATGATCCGAGAAACCCACATCAATTGTTTGAACACTACCCACCACAACCTTCCTAGTCACATAAACTCTGTCCAATCTGGCAGCATACCCTTGCCTAGCAAAAGTGTGCTCAACCATTCCCCCCAACCACATCCTCAAACCTGCACACCTAGCAAATCCTCAAAGCCCCCAACTCACAACCCGCACCTCTTGGTTCGACATCCTTCCCCAATCACACAATTAAAATCCCCTATTACCGAAACACCTGGTAAACCCCCAAAGCATATACCAACACGTCATTTACAAACTCCGTTTTCACCCTGCTGGAATGCTCCCTGGCATATACACCCTAACAAGCAAACCCTTACCCCTCCCATTCCCCTCAACTCTTACCACCCTACCACCCCCACATACCTCCCATCCCAAAGGTCGAAAAGGCTTGACACAGCTATAGCTACCGCCACCCCTCCCTTTAACCTCTTTGACGAACCCGCATACACAACAAAACCTTTTATACATAAATCATTTGCACACCTGTAATTATGCTCTTGTATAAAAGCCACTTGCACCATAGCGTCGTAAAGTCCCTCCACCACACTCTCTTGACTTCATCCCTCATGCCATTTACATTTATTGTTATACACTTGAATATAATTGCATGGGTTTGCCCTTTGGCCGCTGTGGAAGCTGTGACACTGACTTACCCTTACCCCCTTATTACCCAATTTTCACCCTTGACACCCCCTTTCTTGCGCGCCCCCTGCCGTTGCCACAACTTCCACCAACGGCTTTTTACTAGTTCGTTGAGCGGGTGTTAACACGTCATCACTGTCTGACAAAGGTTCAGACCTCTTACGGGACTCCACCGTCCCTACCTGCTTACTACTAATATCCTCCTGATGCACTTCAACAGTCGTTTGCACGCTCTCCAACTGCTGCACCTCCTGACTTTCAACACGCAATACCTCCTCCCCTTCTACCTCTCCAGTTTCCTCCACTTCCAACATCGGTAAAGGATCATCAATTATAGCCTGCAGAACCTCCTCCAGGTGTATATCTTCACCATTCTCCTCAACCCCACTACTCTTCTGTTTCTCATCATCTTCCTGCGACACCCCAGGCAAGGTGTGGCATATCCTCTCAGAACCATCCACTATCTCACTCCACAGCTTAGGCTGTCATTCCACATCTCCCTCAGGCAGCCCAGCACCTCTGTACCCCACCACACTACGTTGTCTCATGTCTCCCTCACCACGGTTCATACCCCGCCACATACAATCAGCTGCCACATGATCATATGCCCCACCCAAGCGACAAGTACGTGTCTGTCCCATATAAGTTACATACACTTGTGTTCTGAAATCAGCCATCACAACGTAGGAGGGAATAGGTCATCGAATGATCATCTTCAATGAATACGTTCCTTCGAATAGGCCCACCAGTGGCCCCTCATTCCACTTCCCAGCTGTCACTGCATGCACCGTCCCATATTCACTGAAGATCTTCATAATGTCCACTTGGTCTGCCTCAAATGGGACATTTTTAACACAAACCCAAGAATAGGTCCGGGACACATCCTTCAGTCGTACCTGCATAGTGGAATTAACAGTATACACTTTGTCTTGATGTTGATCCACCAGTAGTTCATACACATCAGTTGCCAGAAGCTTTACAAATACGCGATTGACCCCATTCAGGGCCACTCCATACAAATCAGAAGCTTCAATGTCGTAGACATCCCTCAGAATTAGCGGTAGAACTGTTCCTGCTGTAGCCGGGTGTAAGACTCCTTTTACCATGTCAATACACACAGTTTGCTGCCGGCGTCTGCCTACAGCCGCCATGTTGACAGAAAATGCTAGCTCACTAGGTTCCCACCAGATGGCAGAGCTCAGCATCGCACCTCCTCACCCAACCAGAGCTGGGTGACGAATGTAATCTAGGCAAGGTTTGTCAGGAAACAATACAAGTGTTTCCTGACGCTTGTCTTAATCATATTTGTCAGGAAACAAGACAAGAGTTTCCTGACACTGGTCTTAACCATATTTGTCAGGACACAGGACAAGTGTTTCCTGATACTGGTCTTAACCATATTCGTCAGAAAACAGGACAAGTGTTTCCTGACGCGGGTCTTAGTCATATGATGACCCGCAGTTGGAGGTTTTGACCGAGACCTTCCACTGGCTTGCACTGGGTTATATTTATAACCATTTTTTTTCTATGACTAGATAGATTGGCGTCGTCCACGCTCCCTTTCATTGGTATAATAAATCAGACAATGCCTAGAAAACATAGATGCCAGTCATCACTGTGGTTGAGTTAGGAAATCTGAGTTTGTCTGATCCTGACCAGTTTTTCTTTAAATAAATCTTACTTTGTTATGTAATTAGATTAAGTGATTATTTCTACATATTTTATAGATTTAGGAATATAGGTTTTATTGGGCACTTAAAAACATATCACGCTGTGTTGCATGGAAAGAGTACGTCCCCTTATTCTGAGCATGTTAACACACCCACATAGGCTCCCTCACCAACCAGCGAACCACCTTGTTAAGGGTTTGGTGATTGGGGCCCCATCACCAAATCAACAAAGGGGTTCAGCCAATCATAGTGTGGGTCTGGCAATGTGAAAGGTGATGGGGATTCCACTCACATGTTTGCCATTGTCATTCCCTCCCTGAGCTGGTCGTTGTACGGTCGTCTCTGTCTATTGGCTGTTGTTCTGCCTTGACTACATACATTGTATAAAGCCTTATAATTTACTTGGTGAAGGAAAATACAAAAACTCACATATATTCATAATTGCTTTGTGAAGGAAATACAATTCAAAGCATTTATCAACTTTGTTTCTTTGCTCCAAGCTCCCTTTTACACTCAGGATAAAAGGCTTTAGAACCTGAGGTTGTAATATGGGTAGCCTGTCCCGGAGCTGAATTTGGAGATTTAGAGCAGGAGTTGAGCCTAGAGTTGAAGTTGGAGCAGGAGCTAGTCTTGTATCATTTAGTTAGCTTCCTATCTGGCATTGCTTACACTTTGCCAACGCTTCACAAATTTTGTGTGTCATCTTTGCATTCGCTTCGCTATGGCCAGCCTTGCTATTGTGTGAGTATTCTGCATTTTGGTTTGTTATTGCGTGTTAGCCTTGCTATTGTGTGTGCATATTGGCTTTGTTATTGCATGTCTGCCTTGCTATCGTGTGAGTATTCTACAGTCGTACCGTGCATAGCAGTTACAGCGTGTTACGTTTGGGGTTAATGCCACCTATTCGAGTTAGACGGTTAGTGTCTGAGTTCACTCTAAAAAAGTTGCCTAAACACTCTCTACAGCGTTGTTGGCGTATCGCTCGTTCTATTGGTGTTGAATACCAGCGTACCCTTACTGCTGTGCAGCTGCGTGATATTATAAGGAGTAAACTACAAACTGAAACTATGACAGATCAGTCTCGTGTTTCTCCCTTATTACAACCTCAGGTTCAATGGCCTGTTAACCTGAGTGTAAAGGGAGCTTGGAGCAAAGAAACACAGTAGAAGATGTATTGAAATTGTATTTCCTTCAAAATTTAGTTAGATTAATTCCAAACTTTTGTCTTTTCCTTCACCAAGTAATTGTGATTATATAAGACTTT
>WNWK01041336.1:0-16500 GCA_009830355.1 Cherax destructor | reverse complement strand
CTATATTCTGCTATGTATACCATAGTTCAGTTTAACCTGATTTATATACCATACATCAGCATATTTATAGAAAATATCCTTCCCATTTTGTGTTAAATTTTAAAGGAAAATTGAACGAAAAACCAGAACTCACTACACAGTGGAGGCATGATGTGGTATACCAATCACTTCATTTCAGAGTGGATCTTATAAGTGTCAGTCACTTGTAAAACTTTGTGAAAGCAACATCTACTGAGCCCCATTCTTGTTTATCATAAAATCTTTTCATACTACTATCAAAAAGCTGTTTTTTGCATTTCTCTCTGTATTACAACTTCAAAAATAAGTAAGTATAATATAGGAAATATAAGAAAAATATGTCACAATACAGTAGCTACAACAATTTGCAACTATTCAACATATAAGTTTCATCTCCATTCTCTAAGCAAATTAAATGCACCTGTGTAAAGGTGCATTTAAGGATGTATATGTCCTAATATGCCAATTTTCTTGAAAAAATGTGATATTAGTGACCATGTTATAACTTGTGAATGCTAAATTTGATTTGCTTCAGATCAGCAGTGCTAACTCGTTACTACGTTATACACTTATGCCACACTCTGCACTAATCTCTGCGTGTATTGACGTACAGGAGCTTGGAGTGTTGCAGTACCTGGATTATTTCGGATCCACAGTGTCGAAATACAACTAGTTATTATTATTATTATTATTATTATTATTATTATTATTTATTATTATTATTATTATTATTATTATTATTATTATTATTATTATTATTATTATTATTATTATTATTATTATTATTTTTTTTTTTTTTTTATTATTATTATTATTATTATTATTGTTTATCTTCTCTGCTAATTCACTTTTAAATTATTTTTTTATGTTTATTAATTCTCTTTAGAAATCCTATTTATTTGTCTCTTATGGAAGGTATAGATTTCTGAACTTTTCCAGGTTATAACTCAGTATTTTTTCTGTTAACTTGCATAAAATTGTTCGTCGTTTCCAAACACTTTTTGCCAAGCATTTTTATTATTTCGTAAGTAGTCTGTCCTCCTATTTCCATCTCATTTTGTTCTTCGAATAGGAAGTTTCTCATTAAAGCATAATCAAGTTTTCTAGCATCTGTGTACCTACTTGCTTCTAATGTTAATTTAATTTATGCTTAATTTTCTATGTTTTCAATTAGTTGACTGCTAAATCCACGTATAATTGTAAAAACTCATCCTGAGGAATGACGTCTTCTGTCCATTTACTATATGATAGCTCTCTGTGACTATTATGTTTTTGATTTCCACAAATTTGTATCCTTAATTGAGAGTATGTCTGGTTTATTCTCTGCAATTGTGTTTTTATATACTATTCTCGTTTGTAATGCTGTCATTCTTTTATTTTTCTGAGGGAGAATTAGACAGGTGTGGGAAGGTTATGGAGTAAGGAAGTTCTGGCTTAACGAGGGAGAAAACGCGTTTCAGTGAAGTACCTTGGTGCTGGTGAAGGGATCTTGATCCAAGCAATTAAACCTTATCTCTTGTTTCTTTGATCAAACTATATTACCTCACGCTTTCCAATTCACCGTGATATATTACACTTAAGAATTTTTCTTTCCAAAAGTAATTTATTAATTATGTAGGAAATACAGAAAGATGGGAAGCGGAGGCTTCATGAGAGAGGAGGTTGTAGTTCCTGTTTTTTTGTGGTACTTGTGCGAGTGTGAGCATTCCTGAGATGTTGGGGTGTCCTCGGAAGCAATGACTGATGTACCTACAGATAACAGATAAATAACGTATCTGGATGATTATATTTATGTAACTTAATATGTGAGACAGATTTTAACATGTTTATTCATTGTCTGCAGGAAATGTCTTTGGAGGAGCCAACAGCAGTTGGTGATGACTTCCTCAAGCCAAAGTTAACGCTGGTAGATTACATTATCTTCAGCCTCATGTTAGTCACTTCCGTGGGTATCGGTGTGTATGGAGCTCTCAAGAGTCGGGGCAACAGCTCATTATATGACTACTTACTGGGAGGCAGAAACATGTCTCCAATACCGTTAGCATTCTCTCTCGTTGGAGGCATCGTATCTGCAATAGCTATACTAGGTTAGTGCATGGGATTCCATTAAACTTTTACGTGCTAAGGGTTTAAAATGTGAATTAGATTCCATTATTTTTTTTACAAACTAAGAGTTTATTTTTTTAATCTAATTATCTAATAAAATAAACGATTTATTATAAGGAAACTATGAGCCTGTTGACTATAAGAGTAAAAATTACAAAGATTTGTACGTAATATGTTATACAATAAAATATTGTTGCTTTATCACTACGAAAACATTAACTAACTCAGACTCTGACGTGTAATCAAAATATATATGTATAATCTACTCATGGAGGATTGTTGGTGTCTTCTTGCTGTCTCATAAACTTGATGAATTAGCCGAACTCTCTTAAAAATTAAAGTTTTCAAAAAAATTCTTTTACAAAAGTAAGATCATTTTCTTATTAACAGTGATATAAAGATTTTTTTTCATGACAAAAAGAGGTGCCCAAAAACACTGGACATGTCACTCCTGATATGGAGGCATACGCAGCTGTGGCAAGCTACAGGACTAATTTTAGTCTCCTGTTTGGAATACCAGTCACACGAGACACGAGCAGTATATATATATATATATGTCGTGCCGATTAGGTAAAACTGGTCAATTAGCAAGAACTCATCTAAAATTAAGTCCTTTCTAAAATTTTCTCTTATACGTTTAAAGATATATTTTTTTCATTTATGTTAATGTAAGAATTTATAATTTTGTACCAAGAGAAACTTTGAAAACCTACCTAACCTTATTACAACAAGCGCAATTTAATTTAGCCTAACCCAACTAAATATATTTTAGATACGTTAACAGTAATTTAATAATAAACAAACACAATGAAATATATTTTTTTCGTTAGGTTCAGAATGATTTTGGCGAAATTATTGCATACACAAATTTTCGCTTCTTATATGGCAAGAAGAGCGTTGCTATTTAAGACAAAATCAAAAGTTTTACCTAATGTATTGCTAAGTTCTACATTATTTAACTTATAAGTGCTTGAGTTATGGGCATTCCTTAGCTTCAGAACTATGCATTTATTTACATTGAACTGTATCTGCCACTTTTCTGACCACGAATTAAGTTTGAATAAATCCTCCTGAAGCTCCAAGACATCTACGTTTGAATCAATTATCCTACCTATCTTCGTGTCGTCCGCCAATTTGCTCATATCACTAGTAATTCCCTCGTCAAGGTCAGTGATATATATTATAAACAACAACGGGCTTAAGACTGATACCTGTGGAACGCCACTTGTTACAGAGCCCCATTCGGATTTAACCCCATTTATGCACACTCTCTGCTTCCTGTTCGTGAGCCATGACTCGATCCATGACAACACTTTTTCCCCAATGCCATTGGCTGCCACTTTCTTTAACACTCAAAAGCCTTACTAAAATCTAAATAAACAATATCGAATTCTTTATCATGATCAACAGCCTCGAAAGCTTTACTGAAAAAGGTTAGTAAATTAGTTAGACAGGAACGGCCCCTCATGAATCCATACTGAGTATCATTAATCAAAATATGCTTTTCAAGATGGCTTCTTATGATATCAGTTATAATTGACTCTAGTAATTTTCCAACAATTGAGGTTAGGCTTATTGGGCGGTAATTTATCGGTAACGTCTTGTCCCCTGTTTTAAAAATAGGAATTACATTAGCCATCTTCCACATATAAGACACTACACCTGTTTGAAGAAATAGATTAAACATGTTAGATATTGGTTTACAGAGTTCCATTTTGCATTCCTTAAGAACCTTTGCAAAAAGCTCATCAGGACCCGTCGATTTATTTTGTTTCAGTCGGTCTAGTTGTTTCATAACCATTTCGCTAGTGACTGTGATATTACATAATTTATCTTCTTCAGGGCCACTATAACAATTAATTACTGGAATATTATTAGTTTCTTCCTGTGTGAAAACCGAGAGAAAATAATTATTAAAAATAGAGCACATATGCAAGACAACTACACTGAAAATTAGAGGAATTCCAAGCGATTTTGTTTACAAAAGTTCCAGTTGATGATTTACTAAGTTTCTTATCTGAAGAACTTGTTAATTACAATTTACCATTGCCAGTTCCTACTATCATTAAACTTACTAAACTTTGTATTGTTGATGCAAAATTTGTATTTACTGATGAGTTTTACACTCAGAAGTTTGGTATGGCAATGGGAAATCCTCTTTCACCTTTTCTTAGTAATTTATACATGGAGTTTTTCGAAACAAGATTGCTTAACACAATCCTTCCCAATAGAGCTAAGTGGTATATATATGTTGATGATATTTTGTGCCTTATGCCTAAGAATGTAGACATTTCCTTGTTAAATAAAATTGCTTAGCTTATTCTATAAATTTTACTGTTGAAGTCGAAGTAAATAACTCATTACCCTTCCTAGATGTTTTAATTATTAAAGGTAACAATGATTTTAAATATAAAATTTACAGAAAACCTTCAAATAATTGTTCCTATGTACACTATTATTCTTCACATCAAGAGAGAGTTAAATTGTCTGTTTTCTCATCAATGTTTTTTGAGATTTACGTATTTGTAGTCCAGAGTTTATAGATGAAGAAATCTCTAAAATTTATGACATATCTAATGATTTAAAATACCCAAGAAACGTAATTGATAAATCTTTTAAAATAGCTAGAAATACGTTTTACAGTCCAAAAAGGGACAACCAACCTTATTCAACTAAAAATATGTTGGTTCTCCTTTACCATGAAAACTTGGTTGATATGCCTTAATATCAAAGTTGTATTTAAAAATCTTGATACAGTAAAAAAACTTTTAAGAACATAAGAACATAAGAAAGGAGGAACACTGCAGCAGGCCCTCTCACTCATGAATTTATCCAACCTAAATTTGAAACTACCCAAGGTCCTAGCTTCAATAACCCTACTAGGCAGAATGTTCCACTCATCAACTACCCTATTTCCAAACCAATACTTTCCTATATCTTTTTAAATCTAAACTTATCTAACTTGAATCCATTATTGCGGGTTCTCTCTTTGAGAGATATCCTCAAGACCTTATTTATAACCCCTTTGTTATTACCCATTTTCCACTTGTATACCTCGATCATGTCTCCCCGCATTCTGCGTCTTACAAGTGAATGTAATTTAAGGGTCTTCAATCTTTCTTCGTATGGAAGATTTCTAATGCTATGTATTAATTTAGTCATTCTACGCTGAATGTTTTCTAAAGAATTTATGTCCATTCTGTAATATGGAGACCAGAACTGAGCTGCGTAATCTAGGTGAGGCCATACTAATGATGTATAAAGCTGTAATATAACCTCTGGACTTCTGTTGCTAACACTTCTTGATATAAATCCCAGTAATCTATTTGCCTTATTACGTACGCTTAGGCATTGCTGTCTTGGTTTAAGGTTGCTGCTTACCATCACCCCCAAGTCCTTCTCGCAGTCTGTATGGCTAAGTTCTACGTTATTTAACTTATAAGTGCTTGGGTTATGGACACTCCCGAGCTTCAGAACCTTGCATTTATCTACATTGAACTGCATCTGCTACTTTTCTGACCACGAATTAAGTTTGTCTAAATCGTCCTGAAGTTCTATGACATCTATGTTTGAATCAATTATCCTACCTATCTTCGTGTCGTCGGCGAATTTGCTCATATCACTAGTAATTCCCTCGTCAAGGTCATTGATATATATTATAAATAACAACGGGCCTAAGACTGATCCCTGTGGACCACCACTTGTTACAAGTCCCCATTCGGATTTAACCACATTTATGCACACTCTCTGCTTCTTATTGGTGAGCCATGACTCGATCCATGACAGCACTTTTTCCCCAATGCTATGAGCTGCCACTTTCTTTAACAGTCTCTGGTGCGGTACTCTATCAAAAGCCTTACTAAAGTCTAAATAAACAATATCGAATTCTTTATCGTGATCAACAGCCTCAAAAGCTTTACTGAAGAAGGTTAATAAATTAGATAGGCAGGAACGGCCCCTCGTGAATCCATGCTGAGTATCATTAATCAAATTATGGTTATCTAGATGGTTTCTAATAATATCAGGTATAATTGACTCTAGTGATTTGCCTACAATTGAGGTCAGGCTTATTGGGCGGTAATTTGATGGTAGTGACTTGTCCCCTGCTTTAAAAATATGAATTACATTAGCTATCTTCCACATATCAGACACTACACCTGTTTGAAGAGATAAATTAAAAATGTTAGATAATGGTTCACAGAGTTCCATTTTGCATTCCTTAAGAACCCTTGCAAAAAGCTCATCAGGACCCGGCGATTTATTTTGTTTCAGTCGGTCTAGTTGTTTCATAACCATTTCGCTAGTGACTGTGATATTACATAATTTATCTTCTTCTGGGCCACTATAAAAATTAATTACTGGGATATTATTGGTGTCTTCCTGTGTGAAAACCGAGAGAAAATAATTATTAAAAATAGAGCACATATCATTCTCCTTGTCAGTGCGATGCCCAGAGTTATTTTTAAGGGGACCTATCTTAACTCTAACTTTTGTTCTATAAACCTGGAAAAAACTTTTTTGGTTAGTTTTTGAATCCTAGCAACTTTAATTTCATAGTCCCGTTTAGCTTTTCTTATCCCCTTTTTTATGTCCCTCTTAATATCAGTATACTGATTTATAAGATGACCCTCACCTTCTTTTATGCGCCTATAAATTCCTTTCTTCTGCCCTAAAAGATATTTGAGCCTATTATTCATCCATTTTGGGTCATTTCTACTTGATCTAATTTCTTTATACGGGATAAATGTTCTTTGGGCAGTCTGTACAGTGTTAAGAAAGCTGTCATATTGATAGCTCTCTTCGTTACCCCAGTCCACAGATGATAAGTGTTCTCTAAGCCCCTTGTAATCACCTAAGCGAAAGTCTGGGACTGTTACCGAATTATCCCTACTATCATACATCCATTCAATGCTAAAGATAATTGATTTGTGGTCACTTGTGCCGAGTTCCTCTGTTATTTCTAAATTATTAACAAGGGTTTCCTTGTTTGCCAGAACCAAGTCAAGTAGGTTATTTCCCCTTGTAGGTTCTGTCACAAACTGCTTCAAAAAACAATCCTGAACTACTTCTAAAAAGTCGTTAGATTCTAAATTCCCTGTCAAGAAATTCCAATCAATCTGACTAAAGTTAAAGTCCCCTAGAATTACTACGTTGTCATGTCTTGTGGCCTTAACAGTTTCCTCCCATAGTAGTCTCCCTTGTTCCCTATTTAAGTTTGGAGGACGATATATCACGCCTAAAATCAATTTTTCACACACCTCTGAAAATTCTCTACAGACAGACTCTGTATATATTATTTCAGACTTTATACCCGTTTTTATGCAACAATTTAAATTATCACGGACATAGAGTGCCACCCCACCCCCCTTCCCGATACTTCTGTCTACTTGAAACAATTTAAAACCCTGAATGTGACATTCGGCAGGCAAGTCCCGATTTTTCATATTTAACCATGTCTCAGTTATTGCAAAACCATCAATATTACCTGCACTTGCAACTAATCTCAGTCCATTTTATTTCTCGCACTACGACTATTAGTATAAAAAAAAATCAGAAAACCTTCCTTCTCTTTACTCTTCCTGTTCATTTCTGTTTTCCACTATACCTATTGCTGTCCTTGTCACCTAGTGCCACTGGCTTTCCAATATCCACCTTATTTTGCTTATTACTAGTTCCCCTAGAATTCATAACATTACTACACTGGGACTTCGCTGTTTTTCACCCATAACCCATACCACTAACAATTTTAGTTCAAAGCCCTAACAGCTCCCTTCACTGCAGTTGTTTGTGCCCCCACCCCAGACCTTGATAAGTGAACCCCATCCCTGGCATACATGTCATTTGTGCCATAGAAGAAGTCTATTTTCCGGTATTTATGCAAGATTCCTCACTGTTACAGTAATTGGCAGTCATTTGTCTTCACAAATATATTTTTCTCAAAGAAATATTACTGAATCAAGCACAAGACCACAAATATAATTATTACTATATTAAAAGAAAATACTAAGCCTGTAGGGCTCATATAACGCCTTGGAGAAAGGAAAAAACTAAAGTTTCATCCAAGAAAGGGAAGGACAAGTCAATTTCACTGGATCAAGAGCCCCTCACCTTCATCAACATAAAACCCTTGAGAGGAATTAGACCATGAATTATATGAATTCCAGGGCATTATTACTCAGAACTGATCAAGTACTAATTGCTTCCTCAGGTTACTCTTCTGATACGTACTTCTTCGGGACACAGATCACAGTCAGTCTGTTAGGACTCATCCTGGGCTGCATTCTTGTTTACAAAGTGACGCTACCAGTCTTCTTCAACCTCCAACTAGTTTCTCTTAATGAGGTAAGGTCTACAGTATATATATATATATATATATATATATATATATATATATATATATATATATATATATATATATATATATATATATATATATATACATATATATATATATATAATATATATATATATATATATATATATATATATATATATATATATATATATATACATATATATATATATATATATATATAAATATATATATATATATATATATATATATATATATATATATATATGTATATATATATATATATATATATATATATATATATATATATATATATATATATATATATATATATTTATATTTAGGATGGGGTCCACCTCTGGTGCAAATTGTGGGACCCCATAGCCTCGGAGAAGAGGATAAAAGGCTTCAAAGAAGAATATTTGGATTTCTTCCTGAAGCCATTTGAATATTCCACTTCTCCTACCACCCCATTTTTTCTTTTTTACCAATAAGTATATTTTATTAGATATACAGTATATAAGGTGTGAGAGATACATGTCTAATACATATTGTTACATGTTTGTCACTGATTATAATGCGAAAATCTCATCCAGCTCCTCAGAGCTGGGACGCGTGCCCAAAATACAGCATGCATCACCCGTATGATCAGCAGTGCTGAGTCGCTGGAACAGAAACTTAACTGCCCTGGGATCCCTAGTTACCCTGTTGAGCCTTTTGCCCAGCTCCTTGAGGAACTTAGATGCACTCTTTCCCCATGAGCCAAGGGTCTCCGAGCCTATGGAAACAAACATATAATGATGGGCAAGTTCTCCATATTTTCTCAACTTTTGGGACTCCCTGAAGGTGGCAGCTGCCCCTCCTTCCTCCATGGTGTATTGGAGATAGGTATCAGCCAAGGTAGATGCACATGTGTAGTCCCACACCACCTGCTTGCCGTCTGTCCAGGCTTGGAGGGTGATACCATCTGGACGCTTTTGGCTGCCATCAGATCTGCATAGTTGGGGTGGCTCCCTTACTGCTGGGCATCCGGCTGTTGTGAGGCTCCTCTTGATAATGTTATCAACCTCTTCGTGTCTTGCAATCTTTCCCTCGGATTTATGACACACAAGACCATGGTACCCGAATCGGTCTGCTGATTCACTGCCACAAATACACCTGTGTTCGGCGAGAATAGGGGAGGCAAGTCGAAGGGCAACACCAATGCGGATGGTCTGTGGGTCGAGGCGTGTGCCAGGGCTGGAATTGGGAACAGCCAACTGAAAGAGTCCTGCATGAGGAGCTCTCACTGCCAGGAGGCGGGCTCTATCCTTCCATGACACACTCTGAAGCATTGCTGAGGCTATATTCTCTACTATTGGGCCATTCCAGTGAGATTGTTTGTAGTTGATGGGGGGAGCAGGCCTGGTTTGAGAGCCCGTTAGATTATCACAGATCCTGGCTCTATCAACGAACTTTTGGTCATGGATTCCAATCTTGTCCCTAAGATGTTCAGGGAGAATCGCTTCTACAAGCCCTCTGGATGCAATACATAAAGACATTAAAGCAGGTAGAGCAATCTGTGATGACTTGCGGACGCCACTGCCTGTTATGTTCATTAAGTCTCGAGAATGTGTGGTTTGTGTGTGTGTGTGTACTCACCTAATTGTACTCACCTAATTGTGGTTGCAGGGGTCGAGACTCAGATCCTGGCCCCGCCTCTTCGATGTCCGCTACTGGGTCTCTGCTCTCCCTGCTCCATGAGCTTTATCATACCTCGTCTTAAAACTATGTATGGTTCCTGCCTCCACTATATCTTTCTCTAGACTATTCCACTTCCTGACTACTCTGTGGCTGAAGAAATGCTTCCTAACATCCCTTTGACTCATCTGAGTTTTCAGCTTCCAGTTGTGTCCCCTTGTTTCTGTGTTCCCTCTCTGGAACATCCTGTCACTGTCTACCTTGTCGATTCTCCGAAGTATTTTGTATGTCGTTACGTCTCCTCGGACCCTTCTTTCATCCAGTGTTGTTAGTCCTATTTCCCTCAACCTTTCTTCATAGGACAGACCCCTGAGTTGTGGAACTAACCTTGTCTCAAACCTTTGCACTTTCTCTAGTTTCTTTACGTGCTTGACCAGGTGTGGGTTCCAGACTGGTGCTGCATATTCTAGTATGGGCCTGACGTATACGGTGTACAGTGTCTTGAACGATTCCTTGTTAAGGTAACGGAACGCTAATCTTAGGTTTGCCAGTCGCCCATATGCTGCCGCAGTTATCTGGTTGATGTGTGCCTCCGGAGACGTGCTTGGCGTTATACTCACCCCAAGGTCTTTCTCCTTTGCCGAGGTTTGTAGCCTTTGTCCCCCTAGCCTGTACTCTGTCAGCGGTCTTCTTTGCCCTTCTTCGATCTTCATGACTTTGCATTTGGTGGGATTGAATTCGAGAAACCAGTTGATAGACCAGATGTCAAGCATGTCCAGGTCTGTTTGAAGTCCTGCTTGGTCCTCTTCCGATGTGATTCTCCTCATTAATTTCACATCATCTGTGAACAGAGACACTTCTGAGTCAATCCCATCCGTCATGTCATTTACGTATACCAAGAATAACACTGGTCCTAGGACTGACCCCTGCGGTACGCCGCTCGTCACAGGCGCCCACTGTGATACCTCATCACGCACCATGACCCGTTGTTGCCTCCCTGTGAGGTATTCCCTGATCCATTCCAGTGCCCTTCCTGTTATACATGCTTGTTCTTCTAACTTCTTTACTAATCTCATGTGAGGAACTGTGTCGAAGGCCTTCCTGTAGTCCAGGAAAATGCAATCAACCCACCCTTCTCTCTCTTGCCTTACCTCTGTTACTTTATCATAGAACTGTAGGAGGTTTGTTACACAGGATTTGCCTTCCCGGAATCCGTGCTGTCTGGTGTTTATTATCCTGTGTGTGTGTGTGTGTGTGTGTGTGTGTGTGTGTGTGTGTATGAGGTAGAGAGCAGGTGAGGTCATGACCTCAGGCGCCTTTGGTGGTCTGTGATCTTCTCAGAGATAACATCACAAACGGACCTCGCCATCTTGATCCAAGGAAGTGGAGCAGGAATATTGGAGTTAGAGGGTGTGGGTGGAAAAGGTGAGGGTGGGAGATGGGGAGGGTGATCTTGATCCAAGGAAGTGGAGTAAGAATATTGGAGTTAGAGGGTGTGGGTGGGAGATGGGGAGGGTGATCTTGATCCAAGAAAGTGGAGTATTAATATTGGGGTTAGAGGATGTGAGTGGGACTTTTTGATGAATTAGTAGAAACGAGAAAAAAATTGAAGGTGGGAGATGGGAAGGGAGATCTTGATCCAAGGAAGTGGAGCAGGAATATTGGGCTTAGAGGGTGTGGGCGGGGAAAGGTAAGGGCGGGGAGATGGGGTGCAGAAGGCAGTGCGGGGCGTCTCGGGCGAAACGTAGCAGAAGGCGCTGCAGAAGGCAGCTCGGGGTGCGGGCGCGATCCGCAGAAGGTAGCTCGGGGCGCTGGGGCGATCCGCAGAAGACGCTGCAGAAGGCAGCTCGGGGTGCAGAGGCGACCCGCAGAAGGCGCTGCAGAAGGTAGCTCGGGGCGCTGGGGCGATCCGCAGAAGACGCTGCAGAAGGTAGCTCGGGGTGCTGTGGCGACCCGCAGAAGGCGCTGCAGAAGGCAGCGCGGGCGGGGGCGCGGGCGGGGGCGCGCGCTGGCGTGGGCGTGAGGCGGGCATGGGCGTGGGGCGGCCGCGGGAGGGCGTGGGCGTGGGGCGTGCGCACGCGGTGGGCACGGTAGGGTGGGTGCGCTCGGAAGGGTCATTAACGCAGCGGAGGGGCCGACCGGAAGTGGGGTTTGGCCGACCGGAAGTATTTCCCGTCTGCTCGGGGGGCGTAAGTATCTACTTCCGAGCCATACAGAAGAAATGTATACTACTGATGACATTTCGTATCAGATCGTCGTTGTTAGCGAAGATGAGGTCCAGTGCATTCTCCAATCTTGTAGGCTCTATTATTTGCTGGTTTAAGGTGAATTTGGTGTAGAGATTTAAAAGCTCGTGTGAGTGCGAGTTTTCATCTGAGCTGCCTCCTGGTGTTATCTCTGCTACCACATTATTTGCTATGTTCCTCCATTTTAGGTGCCTTAGGTTGAAATCCCTCAGTAGCAAGATGTTGGGGGCAGGAGCTGGAATATTTTCCAGATAGTGGTCATTTTTCAAAAGCTGTTCCTGGAATTGCTTGGACCTTGCATCCGGAGGCTTGTATACAATCATAATGACCAGGATTTGATTCTCGATCTTTACTACTAAAACTTCAACTACATCATTTGAGGCATTTAGTGGTTCTGAGCATATTATGACTCTGTGATATACAGGCCAACCCCCCTTCCCCCTTTGTGCCTGTTCAATCTGTCACATCTGTATAGGTTGTAGCCCAGGATCCATATTTCATTGTCCAAGTGATCCTTTATGTGGGTCTCTGTGAAAGCCGCAAACATTGCATTTGACTCTGTAAGCAGTCCACGGATGTAAGGTATTTTGTTGTTTATCGCTGGCTTTAGACCCTGTACAATTATTAGAGTATGTATAAAATATGAAAATTTTTAAAACACTTTAAATTTTGGAAAGTTTCTTAACATAATGGAGAGTCGTATATATATATATATATATATATATATATATATATATATATATATATATATATATATATATATATATATATATATATATATGCAAAAAGATCACAGTAAACAGGTGATATCAAAATATGCAAGAAAACCACTATGAAAAATAGAAGAATTCCAAGCGCTTTCGTGACTACTCACATTATCAAGGAACTATAACAGGAAACAAGACAAGAAGGGCTTATATAAGGGCGAGACTACACCTCACAGTCACATCACGCTAACAAAGACTACACCTCACAGTAGCGTAACATCGCACGACTCTGTGAAGAGGAAAATAAGAAAGGACCTGAAACTCTTCCCAAGAATTAAGATTAGTCCAATTTATCATTAAATTCTTCCTAAATTTTATTAATTATAAATGAATCCAATTTATATAAACCAAAAGAAATATTCATATTATTTTCAAAACTGCTTTTAATGAAACATGATTCTATTATATTTCTCTCAACCATGGACTTGCTTGATACAACCTTCTCAGCATTTTGAAAATCAATTGGATGGTTAAAATCTCTCACATGAATAAATAGAGCATTAGAATCTTGTCCAGTTCTAATGCTATATTTATGTTGTTTTAATCTTAGTTCAAGACTTTACCAGTTTGACCATAATAAACTTTATCGCATATTTTACAGGAATCTTATAGACACATCCGTCAGCATTTTGGGGGGAATTTTTATAAGAACATAAGAACATAAGAAAGGAGGAACACTGCAGCAGGCCTGTTGGCCCATACTAGGCAAGTCCTTCACATTCCATCCCACCAACAGAACACTTGTTCAACCCAACTCAATGCTACCCAAGAAATAAGTCTTTTTACTGTATCAAGTTTTTTAAATACAACTTGATATTAAAATTTTAAGAAAGGAAGGCATATCAACCAAGTTTTCATGGTAAGGGAGAACCAACATATTTTGGTTGAATAAGGTTGGTTGTCCTTTTGGATGTAAAAGTATTCCAGCTATTTTAAAAGATTTATCAATTATATTTCTTGGGTATTTTAAATATTAGCTATTTCATAAATTTTAGAGATTTCTTCATCTATGAACTCTGGACTACAAATACGTAAAGCTCTCAAAACATTGAAGAAAAAACCACACTTTAACTCTATCTTGATGTGAAGAGTAATAGTGTACATATGAACAATTATTTGTAGGTTTTCTGTAAATTTTAAATTTAAAATCAATGTTACCCTTAATAATAAAAAAATCTAGGAAGGGCAATGAGTTATTTACTTCGAATTCAACAGTAAAATTTATAGAATGTTAGACCAATTATTAGCTCTATAGGTTCAGTTTCTTATAAACTTTCTAAATGGCTTGTTGATATTTTGAGCCCAATTGTTGGAAAAATTTCTAATTTTAATGTTAAAAACAACTTAGATTTAGTTGATAAATTAAGCACCTTGACTGATTAAAATGATTTCAATATGGTTAGTTTTGATGTTACCTCCTTGTTTACAAAAGTTCCAGTTGATGATTTATAGGTTCTTATCTGAAGAACTTGGTTAATTATGATTTACCATTGCCAGTTCCTACTATCATTAAACTTATTAAACTTTGATTGTTGATGCAAAATTTGTATTTAATGATGAGTTTTACACTCAGAAGTTTGGTATGGCAATGGGAAATCCTCTTTCACCTGTTCTTAGTAACTTATATATGGAATTTTTCGAAACAAGATTGCTTAACACTATCCTTCCCAATAGAGCTACGTGGTATAGATATGTTGATGATATTTTGTGCCTTATGCCTAAGGAAGTAGATATAAACCATTTCCTTGTTAAATTAAATAGCTTAGCTCATTCTATAAATTTTACTGTTGAATTCGAAGTAAATAACTCATTGCCCTTCCTAGATGTTTTTATTGTTAAGGGTAACATTGATTTTAAATTTAAAATTTACAGAAACCTACAAATAATTGTTCATATGTACACTATTACTCTTCACATCAAGATAGAGTTAAAGTGTCGGTTTTTCTTCAATGTTTTTGAGAGCTTTACGTATTTGTAGTCCAGAGTTCATAGATGAAGAAATCTCTAAAATTTATGAAATAGCTAATGATTTAAAATACCCAAGAAATATAATTGATAAATCTTTTAAAATAGCTAGGAATACTTTTTACAATCCAAAAGGGACAACCAACCTTATTCAACCAAAAATATGTTGGTTCTCCTTACCATGAAAACTTGTTGATATGCCTTCCTTTCTTAAAATTTTAATATCAAAGTTGTATTTAAAATCTTGATACAGTAAAAGACTTTTGATAAAAAATTCCCCCAAAAATGCTGACGGATGTGTCTATAAGATTCCCTGTAAAAGAACATAAGAATAAGAACATAAGAAAGGAGGAACACTGCAGCAGGCCTGTTGGCCCATACAAGACAGGTCCTTCACAATCCGTCCCACTAACAGAATATTTGCTCAACCCAATTTTCAATGCTACCCAAGAAATAAGCTTTGACAATTCTACCCACTCATGCGAGTCCCACCAAATCCAACCCTCTCACTCATGAATTTATCCAACCTAAATTTGAAACTACCAAGGTCATAGCTCAATAACCCTACTAGGCAGACTGTTCCACTCATCAACTACCCTATTTCCAAACCAATACTTTCCTATATCCCCTCTAAATCTAAACTCATCCAACTTGAATCCATTATTGCGGGTTCCCTCTTGGAGAGATATCCTCAAGACCCCATTTATATCCCCCTTATTAATACCCATCTTCCACTTACATACCTCGATCATGTCTCCCCTCATTCTTCGTCCTACAAGAATGTAATTTAAGGGTCTTCAATCGTTCTTCAACGGAAGATTTCTAATGCTATGAATCAATTTTGTCATTCGTCGCTGAATGCTTCCAACGAATTTATATCCATTCTGAAAGTGAGACCAGAACTGGAGCTGCATAATCTAGGTGAGGCCCTACCAATGATGTATAAAGCTGTAATACACCGCTGGACTTCCGTTGCTTACATTCTTGAATAAATCCCGTAATCTATTTTAAATCCCGTAATCAAATCAAACCCATTCTCCTTTTATTGACTGAGATCTGTTTGTGACAAACAGATCTCAGTCACAAACAGATATAAGATGTGTTTGACTTGATAAAGCCCAACAAACGAAAACGACTTCTGCAGAAAATGCAGAGAAACTGTTATTTCTGAAGAAAAACCTTCCAATCATAAATTTTAAGTATTGCAAATGTCAATTGATTATGTAATAAAGTATTATGTAATGAAATTATTTGTTGAAACAAATGGTACAAAACACCGACACAATGGAAAAATAAACACATAAGCAGTACAATGTGATCCCTCATTGACAACGTTTCGCCCACGCAGCGGCTTCATCAAATCACAGACAGATCTACCTGGAAAATAAGAACATAAGAACATAAG
>WNWK01041335.1:0-16501 GCA_009830355.1 Cherax destructor | reverse complement strand
CCATCTAGACTGTGATGTTTACTCTTCGGGCAAGACAACGACTAGCTGAATGATGGTGAATTTCTTTGTTTTTTTTTTGCTTCCGAAGAGGGCCAAGGTGTTGAAAAATATTATTTGGAAATTAGCTACAATCTTTATAATAAAAGGGCCCTTCAAAAATATTTAGGATAAAGCCCAAGCAAAAATCCATATAAACACCCCTGACCCCATCATTCTAAAAGGGTGAAGCTCAGTGAAGAGTGAAGCCTCAGTGAAAGTGAAGCTCAGTGAAGAGTGAAGCTCAGTGAAGAGTGAAGCTCAGTAAAAAGGGGTAAGCTCAGTAAAGGGAGTGAAGCCTCAGTGAAGAGTGAAGCTCAGTGAAGAGTGAAGCTCAATGAAGAGTGAAGCTGGGGAAGGGTGAAGCTCAGTAAAGAGTGAAGCTGAGTGAAGATGAAGCTCAGTGAAGAGTGAAGCCCCGGGGGTAAAGGGTAAACTCAGTAAAGGTGAAGCTGAGTGAAGAGTGAAGCTGAGTGAAGAGTGAAGCTCAGTGAAAGTGGCTCAGTGAAGAGTGAAGCTCAGAAAAGGGGTGAAGCTCAGTGAAAGGGGCCAGTGAAGGTGGCTGGTAAAATGAAGCTCAATGAAGAGTGAAGCTCAGTGAAGAGTGGGGCTCAATGAAGAGTGAAGCTCAGTGAAGAGTAAGCTCAGTGAAGGTAAACTCAGTAAAGAGTGAAGCTCAGTGAAGAGTGAAGCTCAGTGAAGAGTAAAGGGCTCAGTAAAAGGTGAAGCTCAGTGAAGAGTGACTCAGTGAAGAGTAAAGGGGCTCAGTAAAAGTGAAGCTCAATAAAGGGTGAAGCTCAGTGAAGAGTGCAGCTCAGTGAAGAGTGAAGCTCAGTGAAGTGAAGCTCAGTAAGGTAAAGGGCTCAGTAAAGAGTGCAGCTCAGTGAAGAGTGAAGCTCAGTGAAGAGTGAAGCTCAGTGAAGAGTGAAGCAAAGGGGTGAAGAGTGAAGCTCAGTAAAAGGGGTAAAGCTCAGTGAAGAGTGCAGCTCAGTAAAGGGGAAAAAAGCTCAGTGAAGAGTAAAGCTCAGTGGGAGTGCAGCTCAGTGAAGGGGAAGCTCAGTGAAGGTAAACTCAATGAAAGTGAAGCTCAAAAAAGGTGCAGCTCAGTGAAGAGTGAAGCTCAGTAAAGGGAAGCTCAAAAAAGGGGTGCAGCTCAGTAAAGGGGGCCCCAAAAATTGGTGAAGCTCAGTGAAGAGTAAAGGGCTCAGTGAAGAGTAAAGCTCAAAGAAAGTAAACTCAATGAAAGTGGTAATGAAGAAAAAAGCTCAGTGAAGAGTGAATCTCAATGAAAGTGAAGCTCAATGAAGAGTGAAGCTCAATGAAGAGTGAAGCTCAGTGAAGAGTGAAGCTCAATGAAGAGTGAGCTAAAAAAAAGGGGTGAAGCTCAGTGAAAAAAAAAAGCTAAAAAAAAGTGAAGCTCAAAAAAGGGGTGAAGCTCAGTGAAGAAAAAACTCAGTGAAGAGTGAAGCTCAATGAAGAGTGAAGCTCAATGAAGAGTGAAGCTCAGTGAAGAGTGAAGCTCAGTAAAAAAGTGAAGCTCAGTGAAGAGTGAAGCTAAAAAAAAAGAGTGAAGCTCAATGAAAAAAAAGGAAGCTCAAAAAAGGGGCTCAATGAAGAGTGAAGCTCAAAAAAGAGTGAAGCTCAATGAAAGTGAAGCTCAATGAAGAGTGAAGCTCGGGAAGAGTGAAGCTCAGTGAAGAGTGAAGCTCAATGAAGAAAAAAGGCTCAATGAAGAGTGAAGCTCAATGAAAGTGAAGCTCAATGAAGAAAAAAAGGTGAGTAAAATGAAGCTCAATGAAAAAAAAAAGCTCAATGAAGAGTGAAGCTCAATGAAGAGTGAAGCTCAGTGAAGAAAAAACTCAATGAAGAGTGAAGCTCAGTGAAAGTGAAGGTGGGGTGAAGGGGTGAAGGTGAGTGAAGAGTGAAGGTGAGTGAAGAAAAAAGGCTCAGTGAAGAGTGAAGGTGAGTGAAAGTGAAGGTGAGTAAAGGGTGAAGGTGATGAAGAGTGAAGGTAAAGTGAAAGTGAAGGTGAGTGAAGGGTGAAGGTGAGTGAAGAGTGAAGGTGAGTGAAGAGTGAAGCTAAAAAAGAAGAGTGAAGCTCAATGAAGAGTAAACTAAAAAAAAGGGGTGAAGCTCAGTGAAAAAGTGAATCTCAATGAAAGTGAAGCTCAATAAGGGGAAAGGTAAAGTGAAGAGTGAAGGTAGTGAAGAGTGAAGGTGAGTGAAAGAGTGAAGGTGAGTGAAGAGTGAAGGTGATGAAGGTGAAGCTCAATGAAGAGTGAAGCTCAGTGAAGAGTAAAGCTCAATGAAGAAAAAAGTTTTCAGTGAAGGGAAGCTCAGTGAAGAGTGAAGCTCAGTGAAGAGTGGCTCAAAAAAGAGTGCAGCTCAGTAAAGGGTGAAGCTCAGTTTGCACTCTTCTGGCAAAAAAACGACTAGCTGAATGATGGTGAAGCTGAATGATGGTGAGTGAAGCTCAGTAAAGGTGAAGCTAAAAAAAAGGGGAAGTGAAGCTCAGTAAAAAAGTAAACCAAAAGGGAAAAAAAAAAACTCAGTGGGGAAAAAAGCTCAGTGAAGAGAAAAAGCTCAAAAAAGGGGAAAAAACTCAGTGAAGAAAAAAACTCAGTGAAAGGTCAGCTCGGTGAAAGTGAAGCTCAGTGAAAGTAAAAGCTCAATGAAGAGTTAAGCTCAAAAAAGGGGTGCAGCTCAGTGAAGAGTGAAGCTCAGTGAATTTTTAAAAAAGCTCAGTGAAATTGCAGCTCAGTAAAGGGAAAAAAAATTTTAAAGAGTAAAGCTCAGTAAAGGGTGGCTCAGTGAAGAGTAAAGAAAAAAGAAGAGTGAAGCTCAATGAAGAAAAAAACCCAATGAAAGTGAAGCTCAGTGAAGAGTGAATCTCAATGAAAATTGAAGCTCAATGAAGAGTGAAGCTCAATGAAAGTGAAGCTCAGTGAAGAGTGAAGCTCAATGAAAGTGAAGCTCAATGAAGAGTGAAGCTCAGGGGGTAAAGCCCCAATGAAGAGTAAACTCGGTGAAAGTGAAGCTCAAAAAAAGGGGGTAAAACCCCAGTAAAAGTGAAGCTCAATAAAGGGTGAAGCTCAATGAAGGGGTGAAGCTCAGTGAAAGTAAAAGCTTAATGAAAAAAAAAGCCCCAGTGAAAGTGAAGCTCAGTGAAGAGTGAAGCTCAAAAAAGAGTGAAGCTCAGTGAAGAAAAAAAGCTCAATGAAGAGTACTCAATAAGGTGAAGCTCAGTGAAGGTGAAGCTCAGTGAAGAGTGAAGCTCAATGAAGAGTGAAGCTCAGTGAAGGGGGGAGCTCAATGAAAGTGAAGCTCAATGAAGAGTAAAACCAGTGAAGAAAAAAACCAGTGAAGAGTGAAGCTCAATGAAGAGTGAAGCTAAAAAAAAGGGGTGAAGCTCAATGAAGAGTGAAGCTCAATGAAGAAAAAAGGGGGAGTAAAAGAGTGGCTCAATAAAAAAGGCCCCTAAGGTGAAGCCCCAATGAAGAGTGAAGCTCAGTGAAGAGTGAAGCTCAATGAAGAGTGAAGCTGAGTGAAGAGTGAAGGTGAGTGAAGAGTAAGGTGAGTGAAGTGAAGGTAGGAAAAGTGAAGGGGAGTGAAAGTGGTGATAAAGAGTGAAGGGGTGAAGGTGAAGGTGAAAAAGTGAAGGTGAGTAAAAGTGAAGGTGGTAAAAGGGGGGTAAAAAGGTGGTAAAGGTAAAGGGTGGTGAAAGTAAGGTGAGTAAGGTGAAGGTATGAAGGGGTGAGTGAAAGTAAAGGGTAGTGAAGAGTGAAGGTGAGTAAGGTAAGGTGGTGAAGAGTAAAGGGTAGTGAAGAGTGAAGGTATGAAGAGTGAAGGTGAGTAAAGGTGAAGGTGAGTAAAAAGGTGAAGGTGAGTAAGGTGAAGGTGAGTGAAGGGTGAAGGTGAGTGAAGAGTGAAGGTGATAAGGGGTGAAGGTGGTAAAAGAGTAAAGGGTGAGTGAAGAGTAAAGGTATGAAAGTGAAGGTAGTAAAAAGTGAAGGTGATGGGTGAAGGTGGTGAAGGTGAAGGTGAGTGAAGAGTGGGTATAAAAGGTGAAGGTGAGTAAGTGAAGGTGAGTGAAGAGTAAAGGGTGAGTGAAGAGTGAAGGTGAGTGAAAGTGAAGGTGAGTGAAGAGTGAAGGTGAGTGATTTTGGGTGATTGATGGGAAGAATGAAGTAGTAAAAAAAAAATTTTTTAGGAATTAAGGGGTTTTTTGGGTTTTAAGGGGAAAAAAGGGGAAAAAAAATTTTTAAAGAGAAGGAAAAAGAAGTAATTAAAATAAGAAAAAAAGTAAAGGGAAATTAAATAAAAAAAAGAGTGAGTGATAAATAAAAAAAGAGTGAGTGAAAAAAAATAAAAAAAAGAGGAGTAATATAAATAAGAAAAAAGGTGAGTAATTTTTCTTAACAAACAAAACCCCAATATAAAAAAAAAAAATTTGGTTTAAATTAGGCGCCCCGGGGCAAATAACATCAAAAAAAACCAACAAAAAAAAAGCGGTTTTCAAAAACCCCAAAACTAAGGAATATCTAAACAAACCGAGGAAAATAATATAAATAAAAAAAAAACGGGTAAAAGTAAAAACATAAAAACAACAAAAAAATCAATTAAAACATAAGCAAACAAAGGTAATAAAAATTAAAAACCCAAGAAAAACCCCAAGGGAAAACAAAAAATTTTTGGGCCCCGAGTAATTTAAATTAAAACCAAAAAACAAAAAAAAAGGAAAATAAAAATTGGGGCAAACCCCATAAATTCCCATTTGATTTTTTTGAATATATTTCCCTCATTTTTGGTTTTATTAAATTATAAAAAAAAAATTTTTGGTACATTTATTTAAAAACCCCATGGTAGCATCTAGAACACCATGAGTACACCATGGTAGCACCTAGAACCCTTTTGGGACACCATGGTACATCTAAACACCATTACACCCATGGGTAGCATCTAAAACCATGGTAACCTGGAAAACAAAAACCAAATACACCATGGTAGCATCAAACACAAAGTACACCATGTAGCATCTAAACCCCATAAGTACACCAGGGTAGCATCAGAACATTTTTTAAACCCCATGGTAATCTAGAAACCTGGGGCACCATGGTAGCATCTAGAAAAAAAAATTTACATTGGAGCATCTAGAACACCATGGTACACCTTTTTTTGCATCTAGAACACCATGGGTGCACCATGGAGCATCTAGAACAAATAATCACCATGGTAGCATCTGAACACCATGGTACCCCATGGTGCATCTAGAACACCAGGGGAACCAGTAGCATCTAGAACATTTGAGTCCCCATGGGGGCATCTAGAACACCATGGACCATGGTATCTAGAACACCAAATCCAGGGCATCTGAACACCATGGGACCTGGTGCATCTAGAACCCCTAGTACCCAGGGAGCATCTAAAACACCATAAGTACCTGGTGCATCTGAACACCATAATCACCATGGTGCATCTAAAAAACCATGAGTACACCATGGGGCATCTAGAACACCTGGGGTACCCATGGTGCATCTAGAACACCAGGAACCCAGGGGCATCTAGAACACCATGGTACACCTGTGATCTAGAACACCATGGTACCCGGAACATCTAAAAACCATGGGTCACCATGGTAGCATCTAGAACACCATGGTCCCCTGGAACATCTAGAACATCATGAGTACCCGGGAGCATCTAGAACACCATGGTGCATCTTGAACACCATGAAAACCATGGTAGCATCTGAACACCATGAGTTCACCATGGTAGCATCTGAACACCATGGTACCCCATTGTAGCATCTAGAACAATGGCCCCCATGGAAATCTAGAACACCAAAACCAGGTGCATTAGAAACCTGAGTACACCAGGAGCATCTAGAACACCATGGTAGCATCTTGAACACCATGGTATACCATGGTGCATCTAGAACACCAGGTTCACCAGGGGAATCAAAAAAATGGGTTCACCAGGGTGCATCAGAACACATGTTACCCATTGTGCATCTAGAACACCTGGGTGCCCCATGGTGCATCAAGAACACCATGGTACATCATGGGGGTAAAGAACAATGGTACACCATGGTAGCATCTAGAACACCATGGTACACCATAGTAGCATCTAGAACACCATGGAAATCATGGTGGCCCTGGGAAAATAGGGGCTCAAAACATAGTAAAATAGTGGCGTCAGAAGCCGGGGTAAATTCCAAGAACCCTAGAAATAATGATGGAGTCAGTACAAACCATCTCCACAAGACTTAAATTAAACTGAGGGCCTCATTTTGCGAGTTCTCATTGAGTGAGGCGGGATGAATACGTGTTGGTGGGGGGGTAGCGTGAGTGCACGCAGGTGCGACATGCTGGCGTGTTGTTTTTCATTGTAAGTGAAGTCAGAATATTTGTGATTTTTTACTGTTCCCTCTGTCTAACCTAATTGTACTACCTAATTTGGTTGCGGGGGGGCGAGCTCAGCTCCTGGCCCCGCCTTTCCCTTTTTGCTATGGGGTCTCTGCTCCCCTGCTCCATGGCTTTATCAATTTTTTAAAATATTTGGTTCCTGCTTTCCCCTATATCTTTCTCTAGCATTCCACTTCCTGACTACTCTGTGGCTGAAAAATTTCCCAACACCTTTGACTCACCCAAAATTTGCTTCCCGTTTTGCCCTTTTTTTGTTTCCCCCCCTGGAACACCTGTCCCCTTTTCCCCTTTTTCATTCCCCCTTTTTTATTTTTTTGTCTCCTCTGCCCCCTTTCCCCCGTGTTTTAGTCCTTTTTCCCCCCACCTTTCTTCAAGGGGGACCCTGGTTTGGAAAAACCCTTTTCCAAATTTGCACTTTCTCTATTTCCCCATTGCTTGACCAGGTGGGGTTCAGGGTGCTGCATATTCGTAGGGGCTGACGTACACGGTTACATTGTTTCCTTGTTAAGGAAGGCGCTAATTTAGGTTTGCCAGCCCCAAAATTTCCCTTATCTGGTTTATGGGCCGGAACATGCTTGGCTTTCTCCCCAAGGGCTTTCCCTTTTGAGGTTTTTAGCCTTTTCCCCTATGACTCTGTCAGCGGGCTTCTTTGCCTTCTCGTCTTCTGACTTTGCATTTGGGGGATTAATAAAAACCATTTCAAAGATGTCAAGCTTTTCCAGGGCTGTTTTAAACCTGTTTTCCCCCTGATTTATTCTCCCCATTAATTTTTTTCTGGGAAAGAGACACTTCTGAGTCTATCCCACCGTCATGTCATTTACATAACCAAGAATAACACTGGTCCCGGACTGACCCCCGGGCCCGCTCGTCACAGGGCCCACTTTATACCTCACACCACCATGACCCGTTGTTGCCCCCTTGGGTTTCCTGATCCATTCCCGTCCCTTCCCTTTTTCCGCTTTTTTTTCCAACTTCTTTACTAATCTCATGTAAAGGAACTGTGTCAAGGCCTTCCCAGCCCAGGAAAATGCAATCAACCCACCTTCTCTCTTTTCCTTTCCCTCTGTTACTTTATCATTAGAACTCTAGGAGGTTTGTTACACAGGATTTCCTTGGAATCCGTGCTCCTGGGTGTTTATTATCCTGTTCATTTCGAGGTGCTTCCCTTTTTTTCCTGATGATTTTCTCCAGGACTTTGCACACTATACATGTAAGTGATAGGTCTATAGTTTAGTGCCTCTTTTCTGTCTCCTTTTTTAAAGTTTGGGGTTATTTGGCCTTCTTCCATACCTCAGGTAACTGCCCTTTTTCCAAGGGATGTTTGAATATTATGGTAAGGGGCACACTCAGTACCTCAGCTCCTTCCCGAAAAAACCCAGGAGATGTTGCCCCGGACCCATCGCCTTTAGGTATCAAGGTCACTGAGTAACTGCTTCACCTCCTCCCAGTTGTGTGTACCCTCTAGCCCTTTGATACATCCCTTGTTGGTGGCGCACCTCATCCTGTCTACCCAGCTGCCTTCCTGCTTCCACTGTGAATATTCCTTAAACCTCAAGTTGAGCTCCTCATACCTCTTGATCGTTACTTGTGAGTTCCCCATCTTCTCCTCAGCCTTATCACCTGGTCCTTGACTGTTGTCTTCCTTCTGATGTGACTGAACATCAGTTTCGGTCGAACTTAACTTTCGTGCATGTCATTTTCGTACTGCCCGGGCTTCCCTCCTCCTGGCAACCTCGTTTCTAACTCTTCACTAATCTCTTTTGTTTACTTGGGTTCTTTGCCTTCTGTACCTTTTCCATTTCTGACACTCTGAGCCTGCTCCCTGCACCTTTGGGTAAACAGGGGCTTTTTCTGGCCTTCCCATTTAATCTTTTTCTCTGGGTATAAACCGTTCCTCTGCCTCCTTGCACTTTGCCCTACGTATTCCATCATTTCACTTTGTCTGTCCGTCTTTTCCTTTCCCCTGAACCTCCTGCAGGAAAATCCTCATGCCTGTGTAGTTCCCTCTTTTAAAATCTGGTTTGTCTCTTTCTGTACTGTTTCCCTCTCCACCTGTGCTCACCAATGTACTCAAAGCTCCCATTGGTCATGGTCCCAGGCTCTCATGTGTTATGTCTTCAATTCTGAAATGTTCAGTGTGAATCAAGGTCCAGCCTTGCTGGTTCGTCCTCTCCTCTATCTCTGGTCGTGTCCCTGGGCCCTGTTGGTGCATCAGTTTCAGTACCACGTCCATCATCTTGGCTCTCCAAGTTTCTGGACCCCCGTGGTTCTTGGTTCTCCCAGTCGATCTCCCTGGGTTTTAAATCGCCCATGACCAGTAACTTCGCTCTGCTAATTTTGCCTTTTCTTGCCACCTCCCCAGGTTCCACCATGCTCTGTTGTTCTCATCGATTCTTCTCCTGGCCTCCTGCAGTTTGGGGGTTAACATTACTGCAATGACTATCTTGTGCTCCCCAGACTGGATGGTACCTACTATTTGTTGTGTGTGTGTGTGTGTGTGTGTGTTACCATTTTGTCCTAGGCACATTCGATTAGACACTAAGGGGCCCGTTGTTGTATGTGTGGGTTAACGAAAAAACTTCGAAATTTTCGGCCCCTGGGTGGGCCCGGCCCTCCGTGGGATAAAGCCTAGCCACCATGCCATGTGTGTGTTGTGTGTGTGTGTGTGTGTGTGTGTGTGTGTGTGTGTGTGTGTGTGTGTGTGTGTGTGTGTGTGTGGGGGTGTGGGGGGGGGTTAGTTAAAAACGATTCACTTCTTAAATAAAGGTTTTATGCTTGTAGTGTCTCTCTTCACAGTTCAGTTTGCTATTTAGTATTTTAAACAATGCATAATTAGTAGCGTTTTTTTTGTTTCCCTAAGTAAACAGTGAAAGGTCAGCCAATTTCAGCTGAGGAGCCATCACCCTCGGCGGCAGCTCATCAATGATAAGTGTGCAGTATATATATATATATATATATATATATATATATATATATAATATATATATATATATATATATATATATATATATATATATATATATATAAAAAGTGGATAAAACTTCAGGGAAATTTGTTTTTCCATGCCTTTGGTGAAAATTCCCCTTCTTTTTCCCTGGTGAACAAAGGCAATTTAACCAACCCCCAAGGGAGATCACATATATTTTTATATATATATATATATAATATATATTTTTTTTTTTTTTTTTTTTTTTTTATATATATATATATACAAAACCTGCGACTAGCCGAGGATTCGAACCCATGTCGTTTGGCCCTGCCTTGTGGTGAGCGAAAATCAAAATTTTTAGCAACACTGAACACACAATCCTAAAGAACCAACACCAGCCAAGCTAGGTGTCTTATTCTTGGTCCAAAGGCATACGGTGGTGTGGGTGACTAAGCCAATTTCATTCTTATCCAAAAGGTATTTATTTGACCTCAAAATGGTATTGAATCATTCAAACTGCGCCCGCCGAGGATTCGAACCCTGTCGTTGTGGCCCTGCCTTGTGGTGAGCGAAAATCCCCCGCCCCGTAGCCCACTGGAACACACAATCCTAAAACCAACACCCACGCTAGGGGGGTGTTATGGGCAATCCTCGGCCATCCGTGTTGTTATTGATTTTACCACTTTTCTGTAATAATATATATATATATATATATATATATATATTTTTTTTATATATATATATATTATATTTCTTCTCTAAATTGATATCAATTTTTCTTTATCTAAATCGTTTGATACCCTCATCACCTTACTCTTATCTTTATTCACTTTCAACTTTTTTCCTTTACACACTCTCCCAAACTCGTCCCTTTTGCAACTTTTTTAGAATCTCCCATAAACACAGTATCATCAACAAAAGTAACTGTGTCAACTCCCATTTTGTATTTGTTTCCCCATAATTTAATCCCCCCCTCTCCCCAACACCCTACATTTACTTTTTTAAACCCATCTATAAATATATTAAAAAACCATGGTGACATTACACATCCCTGTCTAAGACCTACTTTTCCCGGGAAGTAATCTCCCTCTCCTCACCCCCTAACCTGAACCCACTATCCTCATAAAAACTCTTTACAGCCTTCAGTAACTTACTACCTATTCCATACACTTGTAACATTTCCCAACATTGCTCCCCTATCCACCCTATCATTTGCCTTTTCTAAATCCATAAATTCAATGAAAACTTCCCTACCTTTATCTAAATATTGTTCCTTATATGCTTCAATGTAAACACTTGATCTACACATCCCTACCTACTCTAAAGCCTCCTTGTTCATCTGCTTTCTGTCTTACCTCTAATTCTTCCAATAATAACCCTTTCCATACACTTTATGTGATATATTCAGTAAACTTGTTCCCCTATAATTTTACAGTCTGTTTTGTCCCCTTCTTTATATAAAAGAACTATACACGCTTTCTGCCAATCCATGGTACCTTCCCCTTTTTATACATTTATTGAACAAAAGTACCAACCACTTCAACTCCCATCAGCTCCAGCTGCGTTACCCCGTTCATTCCTCCCCCTGCCTCACGCACCTCCCCTACACTCACATCTGGCTCTTCACTCCTGAAAGATGTTATAGCCCCCTGGTCATTGTATTAGTACCTTCCTCTCTTCATCAACATTTAACAGTTCCATAAAATATTCCCGCCTTCTACCCAATACCTCTAGCTCCCCATCTAGTAACTCCCCTATTGTGTCTTTAACTGTCAAATCCATTTGTTCCCTAGGCTTTCTTAACTTATTTATCTCATTCTTATTTTTTTCTTATTCTCAGCAGAATTTGTTGACAGCTCCTTCCCCACTCTATCATTTGCTCTCTTTTTTCACTTCCTCATCACTCTCTTTACTTTTCATATACTCCACCTTTTTTAAATCACTTCTGCTTTGTGAAAACCTCTCATAAGCTACGTTTTTCTCTTTTATCACACCCTTTACTTCTTCATTCCACCACTCACTCCTCTTTCCTCCTGTACCCACCCTCCTATACCCACAAACTTCTGCCCCACATTCTAATACTGCATTTTTAAAACTATCCCAACCCTCTTCAACCCCCCCACTACTTATACTCTCACTAGCCCATCTTTCTCCCAATTGTTGCTTATATCTCACCTAACTTCCTCCTCCTTAGTTTATAAACATTCACCTCTCTCTATCTTGCTGTTGCCATTTTCGTTTTGTCCCATCTACCTCTTACTCTAACTGTAGCTACAACTAAATAATGATCCAATATATATGTTGCCCCCTCTATAAACATGTACATCCTGAAGCCTACCCATCAACATTTTATCCACCAATACATAATTTAGCAAACTACTTTCATTACATGCTATATCATATCTTGTATATTCATTTATCCCTCTTTCTTAAACCATGTATTTCTTATTACCAAACCTCTTTCTTTACATAGTTCAATTAAAACCCCCCCCCTTTTCATTTACATCGGGTACCCCAAACATACGTACTACTCCCCACAACAGTTTTACCCACTTTAGCATTTAGGTCCCTAACCACAATACTTTTTCAACATCTCCCAAAATCTTTCTCTCCCCCTTCTACTCTTCTCTTTCCCACGTGAAAAATACTTACTATAACCCACTTCTCACATCCAAACCTTATTTTACTGCATAATCCTTGAATTTATTCAAATGGTCCCTTTTTTTCCTCCCATAACTGATCCTTCAACATTATTGCTACTCCTTCCTTAGCTCTAACTCTATTAGAACCCCTGACCTAACCCCATTTATTTCTCCCCACTGAAACTCGCCCCCCTCTTCAGCTTTTTTTCACTTAGACCCGGGCATCCAGCTTCTTTTCATTCATAACATCCACAATTATCTCTTTCTTATCATTCGCATTTCCCCACGCACATTCAAACATCCCAACTTAAAGGTTTTTTTTTTTTATTTTTAGTAAGCTGTACAGATAATAAAATGAAGAATGGACACATTCACGATTCAATTTTTTTTATGGTCTGAGGAAATATACTGTATGTACATAGAAAAAACTGAAGTACAAGAATAAATTTTTAATGAAGTAGGGAAAAGACATTTAAACAGAGGATTTGGGAAGGGGGGGGGGGGGGGGGGGGGGGGGGGGGGGGGGGGGGGGGGGGGGGGGGGGGGGGGGGGGGGGGGGGGGGGGGGGGGGGGGGGGGGGGGGGGGGGGGGGGGGGGGGGGGGGGGGGGGGGGGGGGGGGGGGGGGGGGGGGGGGGGGGGGGGGGGGGGGGGGGGGGGGGGGGGGGGGGGGGGGGGGGGGGGGGGGGGGGGGGGGGGGGGGGGGGGGGGGGGGGGGGGGGGGGGGGGGGGGGGGGGGGGGGGGGGGGGGGGGGGGGGGGGGGGGGGGGGGGGGGGGGGGGGGGGGGGGGGGGGGGGGGGGGGTTTTTTTTTTTTTTTTTTTTTTTTTTTTTTTTTTTTTTTTTTTTTTTTTTTTTTTTTTTTTTTTTTTTTTTTTTTTTTTTTTTTTTTTTTTTTTTTTTTTTTTTTTTTTTTTTTTTTTTTTTTTTTTTTTTTTTTTTTTTTTTTTTTTTTTTTTTTTTTTTTTTTTTTTTTTTTTTTTTTTTTTTTTTTTTTTTTTTTTTTTTTTTTTTTTTTTTTTTTTTTTTTTTTTTTTTTTTTTTTTTTTTTTTTTTTTTTTTTTTTTTTTTTTTTTTTTTTTTTTTTTTTTTTTTTTTTTTTTTTTTTTTTTTTTTTTTTTTTTTTTTTTTTTTTTTTTTTTTTTTTTTTTTTTTTTTTTTTTTTTTTTTTTTTTTTTTTTTTTTTTTTTTTTTTTTTTTTTTTTTTTTTTTCATGGTGGGCGGCCATTTCCCCACCACTAAAACCCTCGCCTCATGGTGGGCGGGCACTTCTCACCTCTCAAACCCTCGCCTCATGGTGGGGCGCCTTCTCACCTCTCAAACCTCCCCTCATGGTGGGCGGCCCCTTTCTCCCTCTAAAAACCCTCGCCTCATGGTGGGGGGCGCACTTCTCACTACTAAAACCCCTCGCCTCATGGTGGGCGGCGCATTCTCACCTCTAAAACCCTCGCCTCATGGTGGGCGGCGCCCTTCTCACCTCTAAACCCCTCCCCTCATGGTGGGCGGCCCCTTCTCACCACTCAAACCCTCGCCTCATGGTGGGGGGGCCCCGTCTCCCTCTCAAACCCTCGCCTCATGGTGGGCGGCGCATTTCCCACCTCTAAAACCCCTCGCCTCATGGTGGGCGGTGCACTTCTCACCTCTCAAACCATCGCCTCATGGTGGGCGGCGCAATTCTCACCACTCAAACCCCTCGCCTCATGGTGGGCGGCGCACTTCACCTCTCAAACCTCGCCTCATGGTGGGCGGCGCACTTCTCACCTCTCAAACCCTCGCCTCATGGTGGGCGGCGCACTTCACCACTCAAACCCTCGCCTCATGGTGGGCGGTGCACTTCTCACCTCTCAAACCCTCGCCTCATGGGGGGCGGCGCACTTTCACCTCTCAAACCTCGCCTCATGGTGGGCGGCGCACTTCTCACCTCTCAAACCTCGCCTCATGGTGGGGGGCGCACTTCTCACTACTCAAACCTCGCCTCATGGTGGGCGGCGCACTTTCACCTCTCAAACCCTCGCCTCATGGTGGGCGGCGACTTTCACCTCTAAAACCCCTCGCCTCATGGTGGGCGGCGCACTTCTCACCACTCAAACCCTCGCCTCATGGTGGGCGGCGCACGTCTCACCTCTCAAACCCTCGCCTCATGGTGGGCGGCGCATTTCTCACCTCTAAAACCCCTCGCCTCATGGTGGGCGGCGCACTTCACCTCTCAAACCCTCGCCTCATGGTGGGCGGCGCACTTCTCACCTCTCAAACCCTCGCCTCATGGTGGGCGGCGACTTCACCTCTCAAACCCTCGCCTCATGGTGGGCGGCGCATTTTTACCACTCAAACCCCGCCTCATGGTGGGCGGCGCACTTCTACCTCTCAAACCCTCGCCTCATGGTGGGCGGTGCACTTCTCCCCTTTCTCAAACCATCGCCTCATGGTGGGCGGCGAAATTCTCACCACTCAAACCCTCGCCTCATGGTGGGCGGTGCATTTCTCACCTCTCAAACCATCGCCTCATGGTGGCGGCGCAATTCTCACCACTCAAACCCTCGCCTCATGGTGGGGGCGCACTTCTCACCTCTCAAACCCTCGCCTCATGGTGGGCGGCGCACTTCCACCTCTCAAACCCCGCCTCATGGTGGGCGGCGCACTTCTCACCACTCAAACCCGCCCATGGTGGGCGGTGCACTTCCACCTCCTAAAACCCCTCGCCTCATGGTGGGCGGCGACTTCACCTCTAAAACCCCTCGCCTCATGGTGGGCGGCGCACTTCTACCTCTCAAACCTCGCCTCATGGTGGGCGGCGCACTTCACCACTCAAACCCTCGCCTCATGGTGGGCGGCGCACGTCTCCCCTCTCAAACCCTCGCCTCATGGTGGGCGGCGCACTTTCACCTCTCAAACCCTCGCCTCATGGTGGGCGGCGCACTTCTCACCTCTCAAACCCTCGCCTCATGGTGGGCGGCGCACTTCTCACCTCTCAAACCCTCGCCTCCGATATTTTGATGATAAACAAACACATTCCGCTGGTATGAAAAATGTTTTGTATAAATTTAACTAAACTCTATACTACCCAGACATAACCACGACTCAAAAGTCGCCCAATAATTCACAAAATTTTTGTTATATATAAGCTCTTTATCTATTATAGAACACAGAGAATGCTATATTATAGAACACAGAGGACGCTATATTATAGAACACAGAGGACGCTATATTATAGAACACAGAGGACGCTTTATTATAGAACACAGAGGACGCTATATTATAGAACACAGAGGACGCTATATTACAGAACACAGAGGACGCTATATTATAGAACACAGAGGATGCTATATTACAGAAACAGAGGACGCTATATTATAGAACACAGAGGGTGCTATTTATAGAAACAGAGGACGCTATATTATAGAACACAGAGGATGCTATATTATAGAACATAGAGGACGCTATATTATAGAACACAGAGGACGCTATATTATAGAACACAGAGACGCTATATTATAGAACACAGAGGACGCTATATTATAGAACACAGAGGACGCTATATTATAGAACACAGAGAACGCTATATTATAGAATATAGAGGATGCTATATTATAGAACACAGAGAACGCTATATTATAGAACACAGAGGACGCTGTATTATAGAAAAGAGGACGCTATATTATAGAACACAGAGGACGCTATATTATAGAACATAGAGGATGCTATATTATAGAACACAGAGAACGCTATATTATAGAACATAGAGGATGCTATATTATAGAACACAGAGAACGCTATATTATAGAACATAGGATGTTATATTATAGAACACAGAGGACGCTATAATATAAACACAGAGGACGCTATATTATAGAACACAGAGGACGCTATATTTAGAACAAGAGGACGCTGTATTATAGAACAAGATGCTATATTATAGAACACAGAAGCATATTATAGAACACAGAGGGCGCTTATTATAGAACACAGAGGAGCTGTTTTAGAACACAGAGGGGCCATATTATAGAACACAGAACCCATATTACATGATATATGTTAATCTAGTTCAAGAAACATTTTAACATGACATTTATTTCGACCTTAATGATAACAGAAGTTGTATATGGGAGTTTTATGTTGAATCAGAGAACACCAATCATAAAAAAATAATTTTAATTTACGTGGCCCACCCTCCAAAAAAAAAAAACTTCACACATATATTACTTTTTACATGCAAATTTATTTAAAATAGGTAAAGAAAAACCCTTTCGTAATACTCGTCCAATAAATTTCCCCTTTACAGTGCAAGAGTTTTGATATGTTGTTTACCTGGGGTATACCTGAGAGGGTTTCGGGGTCAACGCTCCCGCGGCCCGGTCTGAGACCAGGCCCGGGGGGATCAGGGTCGATCAAAAAGGTGTTCGCTGGCCCAGCAAACGACGTACGAACCACAGCCTGGTTGGGCAGGTACTGACTTTAGGTTTCTGTTCAGTGCCTTC